>PVKU01004387.1:0-148394 GCA_004027475.1 Anoura caudifer
CCCACTTCCTTTTCTTTTTTAAAATATTTTATTTCTTTATTTTTAGAGAAAGGGGAAGGGAAGGAGAAAGAGAGGGAAACATCAATATGTGGCTGCCTCTCACATGGCCCCCACTGGGGACCTGGCCTGAAACCCAGGCATGTGCCCTGACCGGGAATTGAACTGAGACCCTTTGGTTCACATCCCTCACTCAATCTACTGAGCTACACGAGCCAGGGCCCACTTCCTTTTCTAAGCTAAGCTGAAGATGTGCCGCTGCGTTTGGCTAATCTGGATGCGTGCCTCTTGCTGTAGATCTTTATTTTATCTATATTTTTCTCCTCCCCCGAGGACAGTTTTGTTTGTTTTTTAAGATGGTGAGAGGAAGGGAGAGACAGAAACATCGATGTGAGAGAAGCATTGATTTGTTGCCTTCACACGAACCCAGATCGGGCGGGGATCCTCGCTGGGACCAGGGATGAAATCATGACTGAGGAATGTGCCCCCACCAGGAATCCAACCCACAGCCCTTCAGTTACAGGAGAGCACTCCAATCACTGAGCCACAACGGCCAGGGCTATTATATATTTTTCATAACAAGACTCTTCCATATGCTGATGATAGTGTTTTGGTTTTTTTTGTATTTGGTCATAAACTAGGAGTGACCTCCATACACACGTATTTTGGCCATTGTCTGAAGCCTAGTTCTAAAATTTGTATTGGTTATGTCCGGTAACTGCATACAGCAGGTCACTTCCTTGTGTTTCTTAGGGAGCACTTTGCAAACACTTCATCCTGGAGCATGCGTGAGGAGGTTGTATTGTTCACAGCCAGATATTCCACAGCAGCATCACTGACATTTAAAAAACAAACAAACCCTTTGCCGAGCAACTAGGGCAACTAGTAACTAGTAGTGCTTGCTTTGAAAATTTCCCAGGCCAAATAGTTTCCTTCTCTCCAGTATAGACTGTTGAGGACTTGATCCATGATCTGTTCATGTGCTGGAATGTCTCCAGAGTATTTCTTTACTTAATTTTTAGGAAAGGCAATGTGACCTAACCTTGTGGCTCTTGTGTCAGTGAGGGTCCCAGGAGAAGACAGATGGCACATTCCAAGGGGGTGATTAAGGAGAGTTTCATGAAAGGACCGGTCACAGGGAGGCCGGATGAAGCAATCAACAGGGACAGTGAAGTACCAGGACCTAGCAGAAGGGGGCGCTGTCACCAGCCCAGGTCCGAAGGGGCAAGGGGAGGGAGCCGTCCCGAACTTCCTGAGAGGTGTAGGGGTGGGGTCTCCCCTGACAGGAGCTGTGGCCTCAGGCAGAAGAGCAGAGTTGCTGCCCAGCCGCAGTCCAGCAGGGAGGGGAGTATGTAACCTGCTAGGACCCTGCAGCCTCCTGCCAGTGCCTCCGATTGACCTAACAATGTGGGAAACCAGAGGGCAAGGAGACGGGTGGGCAGTGGGGAAGCGTGGAGAGGGATCTGGACGGGTCGATGAAGAATTTCCAGCACAGCTCACCTCTGGGCAGAAGGAAAGTGGACATCCAGGCAGGAGGGAGGAGCCTGTTCGATTCCTCTATTTTCACAAATCATTGTCAATGTCACTGTCGGCACACGGGACCTCCAAGCTGTGGAGAGCCTCTGCTAATGAGCAGCTCGGGTCATCTGGGGTCTAAGTCTTTGCTGAGGAACCTGACTTCCACGTCCCTGTGCCCCAGTTGTCAGAGGCCTGCTTGGGAGACACGTCAGGGGAAGACCACCTGAAGCACATTCGAAACCAGGACGTAGGGTCTCATTCCCGCCTTCCCGCCCCCTTCTCCCCCCCAGGAAATCGGAAATCGTTCTCAAGGGTCACAGCTCTGCGCTGGGTTCTGGGCAGTTACAGAGGGAGGCTGCAGTAGAAACCTCACGCCCATCGCGGTGCCTGCTGTGCTGTGCGCATGCGTGGCTGCACACAAGTGCAGTAAGCGCTTTTCCAACGTGAGTGCCGGAAACAGTTTGTTTCCCCCGAGAAACCAGTGCGCTTCATTTACAGCAACTTCGACAACCATGCAGCTGGTTTCTCTTTGCCTTTTGGCTTCTGGGCAGCTGAGGCCCCAAATCTCAAGCCAACTAATCTGGCTCTTTGGGGTCTTTGTGTGTCTGTGTATGTGTTACCGCTCTAAATTTTTACATTTTGTGTAGGTTTGAATTTTATTCCTGCATCTAATTTTTATGTTCAAGTATTTTTCACTATTTTATATACTTCTAGTATACCACCTGAAATAACTTTTTTGGAAGGTAGAGCATTCTTACACACTCCTGGATGTGGGTGAAGTCAGTCAGTTAATTAGTGGCTCTGGAGGTGAGAGGCCTGTGTGCAGGTTCTGAGTCTTGGGACAGGCTTCGTGAGGGGTGGACCTGTGACTCAGGGGGCTGCGCCCCTCACGCTGGCTTCCCCCAGGTGCCGTCTTGGACGTGGAGATGATGTCGTTAAGCACACACCTTCCCACCTAGGAAGACCTATCTGCCAGACGACCTGGGTGCATGGTTGTGATCCACGCAGGAAGTATTTATAAAAGTATTTTGAGAAGTTTGAAATATTTCACATTTTCTTCTGTACTCATTTAACATTTTTTGCAAACACTAGGCCACAGATACAAAGATGGGTAAACTCATTCATTCATTCATTCATTCTTGCAATAGATACTTATTGAGCAGCTAGTGTGTATGTGGCCTTGACCCAGGGGCTAGGGATGGGGCAGTAACCAAAAGAAAGCATCTCCTCTCTTAGAGTGTTGCATCCTATAATCCCTGGGACACTCATAACCTAGAGGATTCTTTGTGTCTTAGGGGTAAGGAAGGAGTCCTTAGATAAAACTTCAAAAAGTATAAACTGTAAGGCAAAAATGGATTGATTTCCATTCAGTGAAGGATGCTGCAGACACAAGTTAATTAGCAGGTGGCAGACGAGAGAAGGTATCCCGTGTGTCTAAAACTAAAGGAGGGTGCGCATCTACAACATACCAGCAACAAGTGGAAATCCAACAGAAAAAAGGTAGTGACCCCATAGAAAATGGGCAGAGCAGCTATGCAGACAATTCAACAGAAAAGGAACCCCCGAAGACTAACCGTTATATGGAGAAAGGCTCTACCTGGAGAAATATAAGTTAAAACAACAAAAAGATTACTTAAAACCCATTAGGGTATAAAACCTAGAAGCTGGAAGCTGCCAAGTGCTGGCAGGGGGGTGGCATGCAGCTGGGGAGTTCTTAGTTCAATTTAAAAAACCATCAACTGCGTGACCCAGAAGTTCCATTCCTAGGTAGAAATCCCAAAGAACTCGGCACACCAATCCCTCAGGGGACATGCGTGGGGATTTTGTAGCGCTGTTTGAGGGCAAAGGTCTAATCAGTCTCTGTCTCTCATTGGAGAGACAGAATACAGTGGCTGCACCTGACCACACTGCCGAGTGCAAAAGGTAAGAGAGAGAACGAGACACAAGTTAGGTCCATTAAAATTATGTGCATGCAAACACATAGTTTGTGAGAACGCAGTAGAGAAAGGTACACATGACGTGTCAACCAATAATCATCTAGGGTGGAGGGAAAGGCGAATAAGATAAGAGGAAATGAGTGAAAGCAGAAATAAGAGAGGGCCTCGCCCAGATGAATGATGTTAATGTATCATGAGCCACGGAGTAGGGCTAATCTGCCCTCTGCCCCTGAGGATCTCAGAGCGAGCAAGAAGCAACTCATCACAACCAACTTGTACAATTTTCAGTTCCGGCCCAGAGCTGGGAGTGCTGCCTCCCTTTTTACACACAGCGCCTTTAGTCTGATTGAAGAATTCCCATGCACACTCAGAGCGATCAATGCTTTCTTAATAAGCTGCTGTTCCCTGAGGCTGTTGCTTTTTCAGAGTTAATACAAGAGAATGAGGTTCAAGAAAAAAGTATTCCAACACTTGTTAAGGTTGGTAAGGAAGAGTTCATTCACGACTATTGTGATAGTGCAGAGAGATGAGGCTCAGTTCTGAATACAGGGACACACGGGGCTTTGTGGCCACGGAGCAGGGTGGAGGGGTTGGCGGGTGGAAAATTAGTCAGGGGAGCCCTCCAGGGCAGGGGATTCTTCCTGGAGTGATGGGATAGGATTCCTGCTGAAGGTGGGCCAGGTGATCAGATATCAAGGATGGGGGTTCTCCTAAACCAACTCAGCAGGATTCTCGCTTACACTGGACTCCGCCAGGGAGGACACGGAAGCCCGAGGCTGAAGCATAGTGGAGGTTTGGTTGAGGACAGGGTCTTTGTGACCGGTGAAGGTCAGTGCCTCGGCTGTCTTGCTTTTTGTAGCGTCTCCTCCAGCTCCTACCACGGGCCTGGGAAATGGGAGAACAAATAATGCTGGTTTTTCCAGGAAAATACTTTGGGGTGTGGGAGCCTCCCCGATGCACACCCACACTCTCTCTCTCAGGCGCACACTCCCCCAAAGCTTGGGCCGGGCTGGCCGAGGGGTGCTGTAGGCCTGGGAACTGGAGGAGGCACTTGCTTGCCCAGAGGAGCCGAGGACACTGGGACCAGGAGGAGGAGTGATTCTAAGAGGCTGGAGGAGGCTGAAGGCCAAAACCCAGGGGATGTGTGGAGGGTCACCTAACCATGTGGGCCAGAAATTGCTCCTGAAGCCTCCTCTCTAGGAATGCGAAGCCTCCTCTCTAGGAATGCGAGAGCAAGCGTGAGCCTGGAGGGGGAAGGTGGAGCCTGGGGCTGGAAAGGTTGTGGGAACAGCAGGCTCTGAGTTTCGGGCTTGCTTGAAGTGGCTCGTGGTGGTGCTGGGCAGGCTGGCTGAGTCAGGGGGCTGGGTGGAGCAAGGGGTCCCCAAGTGGGTGGGACCAGGGAGGCCCCCGAATGCTGCAGGCTGCCGCCCCCACCTTTCCTCCCTCACTGCTCATATTCCTCAGAGGGGCTGCTCCCACGTCCCCCTTGGGTCGGCAGAGTGTGTGGGCCTTCTCCTCGGCCCCTCTGCTCTGGATTTTACCCTGACTGGAACGGCCGCCGGCTGGAGCCCAGGACGCTCTGCTGGGTGTTAGCAGGAGCCAGCTGGCTGGGCCTGCCCCATCTCCCGCCCTCTTGGCTTCTGTCCCAGAAGTGCCTGGCTCCGGGGTGTCATTGTTTGCTGCTAACTAGACGGGACCAGGGAGGCGATGTTGGAACCAGCCAGGTCTTCGAATGCTGGCAGAGGCACTGGTACAGAAGCCACGCCCGGTGTTTCCCAATTTGTGCTCATCACCCAGGCTTAGGGACCAGTCCTCAGGCAGCTGGTCCCAGCCTCCTTCCCAGCGGCCATCGCTCCGCCTCCCACCTGGACAGGACGGCTGCTGCTTTCACACTGTGGGGCTGCCCCCAGCTCCTACCTCCATCCCCTTGCCCCATTGCCCCCCTGAAGTGCCTGGTCCCCAAACCAACGCTATCAGAGGCAAAGGTTACAGAGCAGAGGAGGCGACCGACACTTCCACTCTCTGTGCTAGCTGCCCTCCCCCTGAATACGGTGTTTAGTTCTGACAGTGCCATTTTAGTACAGACATGGACCGGGAAGGTCAGTGCAGGGCTGTGAGGGTGACAAGGCAACTGGGCGCCAGTTTACGGAAACCTGGGCTGGAGAGAGCCGGGCCTCTGGCAGCCGACCGTCCTTGCCGGCACCTCCTGGAAGTGGGGGTCCACCCTCTAGAGCGGTGCTGTGCTCTGGAACCTTCTGCGATGCTGGAAGTGTTTTCTGTCCCTGCTGTTCAATTGCTGCTAGACAGATGTGGGTGTTGAGCAATTAACGTGTGGGAGCTGAATTTTTAAATTTAATTTTAACTAATTAAAATTTAAATTTACATAGCCAAATGCGAATACCTTATTGGACAGTGCAGCTCTAGAGGGCCAATAAAAGAATAGACCAGGATTGGCAGGGTTTTTTTTGGGGGGGGGGGAAGACATGATAGTAACTATTTGGGACTTTGCAGACCACGCAGTGTCTGCAGTAACATTCAGCTTCGCCTTTGTAGTGTGAGCATGCGCAGGAATGATGTGGAAAAGGACACATGTGTCTCTGTTCTAATCAAACTCTACAGAAGCTGGAATTTTAGTACAATATGATTTTTGCACATCACAAAATATTATTCTTCTTTTGATTTCTTTCCAACTATTTTAAAAGTGCCAACACCCTCCGTGACTCGCAGGCTGTCGCAGAATGGGCAGCAGGCGGGATCTGGCCCGCGGGCTGCTGTTGGCTGACCCTGGCTTAGACCGTGGGCGGCAGCCTCAGGGAGGCCTGTGTGCGTCTGATACAGGAAGACAATGATTAATTAGAGGTAGCCAGGAGTGGGATACGCGTCCTCAGTAAGTGATTAGTTTCTTGTTACCGAAGGACTCAAGTACAGGCTGGATAGTTAGCTACCTGGCAAGGGATGGTATGGGAATGTGGCTACCGAATACAGATTATACTAGCATTTTCTCCTAATTCTGTGGGAGTATTGAAATCAGGATGGCAGCCAACTGCTTTAAAACTATGCCTGCTTTGCAGAGGGGAACAACTTGTTTTTGCTCACGTGGCACCTACTCTCAGCCCCGTGCAGCCGGAAGAGGGGCACAGCGGTGGTCGTGTGCTGGCTGCACAGTTTGACAGCTCTGCCAAAGTGCTCAGGGCCCCCTGGGATGTGCAGGCCTGGGGGGCGGGTTGCTGCGTCCATTTATGTGCAGCCCACTGGCCAAATGCCACCTTGTTCTGTCACCGAGTCACCCTTCGGGGGACAAGGTGGCTGGGGTAGGGAGCTTCACCCCTCGTTAGTTCTTTCTGTGGCTAGGCCATGCCTCATTCGGGACCTGGAGAAGGTCACCTCCGACGTTCTCTCCTTCAGACAGTTGGGGAAACCGTTGCTCTCTGGGGACCTCTGAGTCTCTGTCCAGAATGAGCTTGACCCAAAAGGCCAAGCTGAGAAGCTTTGACTGTCCGGGAGGTGGTGATCCATCCTGTGGGCAGCCACCGATGGGGTCTTTTCTGTGACCGGCAGCTCTGCTTTCTTGTTCTCTCTCCCCTTTTTCCTGATGTTTGTCCATTTTACTTCCAATCGGCGTCTCTGCCAAAATAAACAAACGATAAGAAATCCACAGCTTCTCCCGGTGATGAGAGAAGCTGAAAGTGTACTTTTTGCCCCTTTATCCAACTCCCAATCTGCTCTCACTGTTATCTTTGTAAAACACAGAAAGCTAAAGGAACTTTATTTTGGGGATTTAAAAAATTGAGGTGTATCTAACATAGAACATCGTGTGAGTTTAAGGTGATACATTTTCATTGCAGCGTGGTTGCCACGGTCACACGAGCTAACGCCTCTGTGCCACCCCATAATCATCATTTCTTTTAGCGTCGGGAATAATTAAGATCTACTCTCTTCATTGTTAGGATAAGACAGCTTTGTGTCTAGAATTGCTGTCCTGTGTGCCAGGTTTCCAGGACTTATTTGCCTACAAGTTGCGAGTATGAACCCTTGGACCAGATCTCCCCATTTCCCATTTTTGAGGATTTCTAAGTAAACACAGAAGTAGGCGGAACAGTGCAATCGACCCCAGTGCCCCAGCAGCTCCGAGAGTGACTGCTGCTGGCGGGTCTGCGTCGTCAACACCCTCTTCCTGCCTCCTGCGTTACCTGGAAGCAAATCTCCACGAAGCTTTTGACATGTTGTATGGACTCAGCTGGGCACTGATGTCGCCATGCTGTGTGTTTCCTTTCAGATCATTGCCTTCGACGAGTTAAGAACGGACTTTAAGAGCCCAATAGACCAGTGCAACCCCGTTCATGCGGTAAGTGGAGGATGCTGGTGGTGGGACGGGCGGTGTCGCCACAGGGCAGAGGGGGCCTGGGGAGGAGGGTGAGGTTTCCACGGGCAGGAGGACTAAAGAACATTCTCCGCCCTGGCTGCACCTCCACGCCTGGCTCAAGGCTGTGGGGCAGACTCGCTGTTCTTGAGGTCCGCTGAGGTCTTGATTTATCTTGTGAGTCAAGTACCGCAGTCCCAGGAACCCAGGTGCGCTGGGGCTGTTAAGTCCTCAAGACCTGGTGTTTGCATGCTTTGGCCACTCGTCCTTGGACAAGGAGAGCTCCCTGTTGTGCCCCTGTTGGGCACTGTATAGGAGCATCCTTAATGGTCATGTCTGCCCCGTGGGGCGGGTTCATATACAAAGTTCCTAGCCCCACGTCCATCTCCCTGGGAGCATTCACCTGGAGAAGCTCTGTGGGCCTGAGGTAGGGAGCCTCGTGGAGTCTGGTTGCCCAGCCCGGCTTCAGAATGTGCTGTCCCCCAAGTCTATTGCCCCATCTGCTCGTCCAGCTGTGTCTGCTGCCCCCGCCCCAGGGGGATGCAGGAAGAGGCGTGGATGTGGGGGGAGGAGCAGGACATCCCCTCTGTTGAGTGGCATGGGTGTCGGCTGTCTGCTCTCTCTGGTCATGCTGGCCCCACGTGCTAGAGCCAGGAACCAGCCATGTGTGTGGACAGAGCCTTTTCCAGACGCATTGCGGACCAGCCCCAATGGGCAGACTCAAACGATGGAGAGTGTGTGCCTACGTGTGCACACACATGCATGCACACACACAGTCAATTCAGTTGTGTGTCTCCATCCCAACTCACTGGGCCAATATGTAGTTGACACTCCTTCCAGGCCCTGGTGTCCTCTGTCGATCTTTTCGGGTACAGGTCGCAGCAAGGGCCACAGGATTTCTAGTGCGATGCCTCTTAAGCCTTCATTAGTGACAGGGACAGAGGGACTGTTCTTAGCTGCAGGCCCCTGAAGAAGGGCAGTGCACTTGGGTTGGGATTGGAGCCCAGCCCGGCCTGTCCCCAAGGCCTGTGTTCTCATCCTCTGCTCAACGTTGCCTCTTTAAGAGACTTGATTTTATAAAACCTGCGGCTCCTTGGCATTACACCCCTTGATTCTCAAAACAGAGACAAACCTTTTCAAAGTCCAAAGTGCGAAGCTGAATTCTGTCGCTGGAACAAACCCGTAAGTTCCCCTAAACACGCACTCTGTGTTGCGAGTGTGTCATTACTGAAACCCATTGTGTTTCTGTTGCTCACCGGGGTTAACTCGGCTCCTGCAGACCTGGGAGGGCGGCTCAGGGCTCCCTTCCTCTGGGTGTTTCTGTGTTTGGCACCAACATTCGCATCTGGATGGTCAGTATCTGCCAGGTGACCAAAGCCGCCTGAGTCTGGTATTCCAGAGGAGCCTGCTTTCCTGCCTCCTAGCTGTGTGGGCTCAGATTAGAAAGCGGCCCACTCAGAATGCCCAGATCCCTCTTGAATGGTCCCAGAGCAAATGCTGGTGAAGACGCTTGTCCTGCCACTGAGTTCTGTCATGCACATCCCACCCCAGGGTGTGGGCGATTGGAGGAACCCTGGGGCGTGTCCCAGAGCCCGTTTCCTCTCGCAGCCTCTTAGCTCACACAGAACGAAGAGAAATAGGACCAGCCCAAGTCCCGTGGAGCTACCCCAAGAGGTCAGGGCCGGAACAGGGCCGCACACAGCAGGCGCCAAATAACAGTTTGTGGCTGGGAGAATGAACGGCTATCGAAGGGTGAAGCTGTGCAGCGTAGAAGAAGGACCCCCACTCCTTACTCCTCTTATTAAAGCCACACTTCTAATTAGTTAGTGAACTGATTACGTGGCCCGGGCTCTGGAGACCGGACATCACACGGACAGATGGAAACCACCAGGGGAAGCCTCTTGTCTGAGATTTCAGAGCAGTCCACAGAAACCTTCAGTGGAAGAATGTTAGACACATCCTCCCAGTTCTTATACTGTCACACCCTGGCAGGAAGTTAAACGTTCTGGGTGCCTCGTTTAACTCATCTGCAAGCTCTTTAGGGCTGTTGAGCGCCTGAATTGAGTGGCATTTCAGGGCCAGGTGGCTTGAGAAAGCTACCTCCATGGTGGGTGACAATAGCCATGGAAGAACATGTATCCCAAGGGGCTGCTGAACGGTGCAATGCATTTCTGAGTGAACGTGCAGCAGGCCTGCTAGTTCTCCGGGCTAAGACCCCCTGAAGCTGCAGCTACCGTTGGGCCCTCTGGCTTGACCCCTCCCAGGAGGTAGGAAGGAGGAGAAATGCTCTGTTTCACGCCTAGTTCCTCTTGTTTACCCCTCCCCCTCCATGTACTGCTGGGCATTCAGTGCCACAGGAAGGTGACGAGAGGTGTCCTGTGGGGGCTCCGGCTTGCTGGGGGAGGCGCTCGTGTTGTCCTGTTCCACCGCATCATGCCTGGCATCCCACCCCTTTGCCCACTACTCTCCACGTAGGCGGCCCTGACGCCCGTCTCTTTGTGTGCGGACACATTGCGTGTGCACATATGCACACGTGTCAAGGAGCGTGTGGTCTCTCTTCCTTGCCATGTGGACACTAATCTGTCTTGATCTGGGCTCTTTCCTCTGGGCTTAAAGGGCACACGGGAATCCTTGTATTTATGCTTCAATTAGGGGAACCGAAGTGTCCCAGACACCTGTCTTCTCCAGGCCCCTGAAGAGTCTCACTGCCTTCACCACGTCTGCGGCAACCAAACTGCCTTGGCATTGAAGGAAGCACCGGGGAGGCCCCAGCTGTGCTCACAGTGGCTTCAGAAGCCAAGGAAGTCACTGCAGGAAAGGGGAGGAGGGTCTAGTGTGTGGTGTGAGCGTCCTCACCTGCCCGGCATCTTCCCTGGGCAGTGAGCCAGGCCTGGGAGATGAGCTTGGATGGCTTGAAAAGTCTCAGCCCTCGGCTAGGAAAGGGACACGGCTGCTGGCTGATGTGGTGGAGAGACCACTGCCTTTAAAGACACTCCCTTTAGAAAAATCAAGCCCATGGGCAGAGCAGGTCTCTTCCTTAGACACTAATCAGGGCAGGTCTGCTCTTTGAGACCCAGTGGGAAGTCCTCCCGGGAGGCCTGGCTGCAGGCTTTGGGACAGTGGTGTCCGGTCAGCAGTCTGAGCGTCTGTGGCACGGGGAGGCTGAGAGAGAGAGAGGCCTGGCCTGTAGAGGAAAGTGCAAGACACCTCTGCTGGGCTGGGAGGGAAGCTGGGCCCCCACCGTGTGCTGGGAGAGTGCTGGTTCGAGCAGGTGCCTCTGACAAGGTAGATGGACGGGCTCCTGTTAGGAAAAGCTGCTGGTGGGAGCCTGCAGGCCGTCTGGCGGAGAGGGGCCTCTGGTGGGCTCCGCCTCCTCCACTGTGGCTTGGTGTGGGGGCTTGTCTCACTCTAACCCTTGCTCTCCCTTCTTTCTCCTGCATCCCGACAGAGGGAACGGCTGAGGAACATTGAGCGCATCTGCTTCCTTCTGCGCAAGGTCAGTGCAAGAGCTCCGGTCACGCGTGGTCACTCAGTGCAAGTGGCCGGGCAGGCCCAGTGCCTGCTCCTGCCTTGTCGCCTCAGGAGAGAAAATGGTGGGGGGGGAGGGGGAAGTTGGGGGCCAGTGATGGGTTTTTTGAGGCCTCCAGAGGCAGGAGGAGCTCATTAAAATGGGTGGCCATTAATCAAAGTGTCGGGACAGCATTGGACACGCAAAGTTCCCTCTGGTTAGATTCAGAGGTCCTTCATGTTTGCAGAAGGACGGCTGCGCCGACAGACAGCTGACGTCGCCTCGCGTCCTGTGCTCCTGTCCCTGCAGGGCTCAGGCCCGCCCCCGCCCGCCCGCCCACCTGACGTGGGGAAGTTTTTAGCTGGGTGGTGGGTTTCCTTTGAGGGTTCAGCTCAACACTTTGATGGCAGCAGCTTTGGGAGTGTCTGGGGTGGGGTGGGAGTTGTGCTCTGAGTGGGTGGGCGGGTCGCCGCTGCCCCAAGTGCACGCGGGGAGCCATGTGTGCGCGCTCGTCCATGTGCGCGCTCATCCACATGCGTGCTCGTCCATGTGCGTGCACGTCCACGTGCGTGCATGCAGCTCGAGCTTGGTATTCAGCACAGCTCTATGACATAGCTGGGGGGGGCAGAGAGGCCAGTCTGTCCCTCCCCATCAGGAAAGTGCGTGTTTTTACAGCAAAATGCAGAGAACAGCAACTTGCACGGTCTATAGCCCTGAGCCCGAGGATGGCCCTGCCCCCTGTCCAGAGCGGACGGGCGACAGGACAGAAGGAAGCTGCCTGGCGACTCAAAAGGAGGCTTTGGTGCTTTATGTGAATAGGAGAGGAACCAAATGCCAGGCTACACTGAGAGCAGGGAAACAATTGTGCAAGTTTTGGGAATTTTTTCTATATTTCTGTAATGATGTCTTTTATTGGGAGAGAGAACTTATTACTTGTCCTTTTAAACTTAGTATGTTAGAATTCCATGTCTGGTGCCTCATAGCAGGTGAGGTTCGCTCAAAGAGTGAAAGTTCACGTGAATTTCCTAGTGATCCAAGGAATACAGAATGATTAGGAAATAACCTAACAACATTTAGTATTAAGGGTAATTCACAAATTTGTAGATTATTGCTCAGGTAATATATTGGACACCAATAACCCACTCCAACTGTTGCTTCCATAGTTTCCAGTTTGTTCCTTAAGATGTTAAGGTCCTTCACACTCCGAGTTGCTCCTGTTTCCCCATGCCGAAGGTACCCTTCTGAATTCTGTGGCAGAGCGTTAATCCACACCCATGACATTTTAGTGGGACTCGTCCTTCTACACGGCTTGATGATTAGCTCTGGCCAGACAGTTAGCAATGGCTTGTGGCTGCCTCTGCCAAGCTCCTGCACCCTTGGACCTTTCAAAGTCAAAGCCAAGGATATCAAAGCACGCAGGCTATGTGATAATTAGCATCGTCACTGACAGATTTGCATGAATTGGGCATACGTGCCTTTGAGTGGTAGACTGAGGCACTTTGCTGCAGGAAGTGGCGCTGTCAGGGCCTGTTTCCGTTTTCTGCCCTTTCCATCCTTTCCACTTACCCACGCTCCTTCTTCTTCCCACGCTGCTGCCTCTGCTGCTTCCGTGCCGCCCACTGCAAGTGCTGTTCGCTGTGGTGGGAAAAGCCACGGGGGAAGTTCAAGGTCGGCCAAACACTAACTCCAAGACTCTAGGTGTTATCGCTATGCCTGATCACACGGTGGTCGGCAGCCTGATGGCCTTCTGACTACCGCAGGGAGCTGCGCTGGGTGGCGATCATCTCCAGGCTGCAGTGAGCCATGTGCCGCGGCTTTATTTCCTTGGGGCGTCTTCCCCCTGCCCCGCTCCTCTCGCCGTGGGTGCACCTGTCTTTTTGCCCCTTGGCTCTGGTAGCACTTCACCTCTGTGTCTCTGTGCCCTGGGTGCCCAAGGCCACTTTTCATTGACGTGAGCCTGATTTCTTTCTGAACGTGATTTTAAATTGTTGGTGTTTCTGATGGTCTGGCCATTGAGGTCTTGTTTTTTAGCTTAATTTGGTAGCTCTCTGTATTCCCACAGTCACGTTGGGGGCATGTGGCTCTAGACACGGACTTTGCTCTGTTCACCGTCACCTCCAGTGACACAGGAGGGAGAAGAGTGGCTGCCCGCCGATGGCGCTCAGTAGCTATTCACTCAGTAAGTTCGTGACTGAAGCAAGCTTTCTGGCCCTCTGTAATCTACATCCTTTTTGGGAACACTGGGATAATCAATAATCTTTATGTTGCATCATTTCAGTAGTGTCCACGACGTTGCACGCAGCACACATTTTTTAGTACATTTACTTCTGACGTAAGTTTGTGTTTTACAGTCTCACTGAGCTGCATTGTATCCATGGTGGACACAGAGGGTCTCCAACCTACACTTTGTCCACCCCATTCCTTTCCTGTGTGTTTCTGCCTTCTGCCCGCTTTGTCGTTGGCATTTTAATCTTATTAATGTCTCTCTCAGCCAATTCTGGTTCCTTCCACCCAAAGGTGGTGGAGGGTGGTGGTGGAGTACTTAGGCTTCTGCCCGATTAGCTGCGCACCCCTCAGTGGGACTCTAAAATGGGGGGGTCACAAGAATAGCATGTGCGTCTTGCTCATAAACGCTCAGCATGCATTGAATGTTGTTTTGTTATTATTCTGACCCTGAGCTGCTGCCTAAAACTCCTTATAACATCCCTGAGCCCACACTTGGCATTGAAGCAGGCCGGGGTTGTCCCTGGCTGGCGGCATCCCCCTTAGCACCCACCCTCCCAATCTCTTAGGTACGTGTCATCTGATGTCTGAGCAGAGTCACAAGGCAGGATGGCCTGGGCCACTACCCTCCTGGCTCTTTCATTCTGAAGGGGCTTCAGGGTCCAGAGTCCCGACCGTGAGTGCATGCTGGGGACGCTGGCAGGTTAAAGGGTGTAGTCTGCACCACCACCTTCTGGGAAGCGTACCTTCCAAGAAATTTTCTGGCACTAGTCTCCTAAACACCCCAGAATGGGATGCAGCTCAGCAGTTGACTGTTGTTCAGCCACCCCCTCAGCTTTCTCCGGAGAAAGGAAGGGGTTTGCAGAGCGGATCCATTTTTAGCTCTGTAATTATCAGAAAATGTGTTCTTCGGGTAATTGTCTGAACTGCAGGATTCTTGTATTGATTTGTGCTTATGATTCATTTTTTTTTTCATGGCAAGAGCCACTTGCTTCTCACACTGCTCTTCTCCCTCCAAGCATGTCGTGGGCTCCGTGGGTCGCTGTCAAGTGCAGGTCAGAGAGCAGGAGGCACCAGGCAAAGCAGGCGGTGCTTTGACGGCTACTTTCCGGCATATAAAGGGTCCTCGTGGGGAGAAGCTGACGAGGGGCCTCCTGCTGCATCTCCGAGTTCAGGGAGTGTGGTTCAGGAAATGAATCCAAGTGAAAGCCTGAGACTGGAATGAGAATAAGGAGAAAATTTCTTCAGACACAACAGTCATCCAGTGCTTGGATTGGCTGTTCCGGGAAGTGAGGAGACGCTCACCTCCCTTAGGCCAGGTGAGACATCCTCAGGTCTGGGATGCCGTGGAGTTAGACTGAGCCCGCCTGAGAGGGGGCGCCTAGCTGTGTAGTTTGGGGTGTCCCTTCTGGAGTGACAGTTCTGTGACTGTCCACGCCCCCCGCCCCCGCCTGCTGTGACTTCCCCAAGCGTGTGTCCTGTCTTACAGCAGGTTCTTGGACATTGGCAGGCATGAGAAGCTCTAGCAGATGGACCACATTCCCTCTCTCCATTGCGCAGCACCAGTGGGTCAAGGGAGGAAGAGGAGGCTGAAGGGGTGGGGGCTATGGTGGGTGGGGGTGTTGAGTTCACTGGGGAGGTGTGACCCAGTGGGAGGGGCAGGCACTGCAAGTTTAATTCTGGAAAGAATGTGGCAGGATCAGGCCACAGACATTACCGCTCATGGCCACCTGCCCCTTCCCTCGCGTGCCTCAGAGTCCCCTCCGGGTCTCAAGGCAGGCGTCATGGTCTGAAGTGAAGCTCAGCGATGTGAAAGCCCCAGCGGACCCTGGCATGCAGGAGCAAGTGTAAACGGTTACTCTTTGGAGCGATTTGTTATGCAGCGTTATAATGGCGATAGCTAATGGATGCTGTCTGCATGTGCCACTTTCTTAAGGGGGAACACCTTTTTTTCCCCCCAAAAAAGCGATTTTATCCTGTGCCAGAGATAACCATTTGCTGACTCTACAGATTTATAAGCAGACAGTGTCAAACTCTGTCCCAATTTTTTTGACCCAAGAAGAGGCTACTAAACGCGTTTATCTGCCAGACCCAGGGAAAGACCCGTGTGGCTTTGGAGCACGATGTTTGTCAGGCAAATATTGAAATACTTGGAAAGACGGTGAAGACACTGCCTTTTCGCTAATTCCTGGGACTCCCTGCCACAGGGATCGACTCAACTGCCAGTGTTTTTGTCTGCTAACCAGTCCTTCTCACTGGGCTCCGGAGAGGGTGGTGTACTTTAACTGAGAGACACTAAAATACGGTGAAAAGAGACACGTACGCTCACCGGCAGCTGCTTGGAATGCCTTCCAAAGACCAGCCCTGGCTCAGAAGTTTTCCAGATCAGAATTCTCTCTTTCTTGGGGGGTTTCTAAAGCACGACAATGGTCATAGCAGCTCGCATCTCTTGAGTGACTACTCTGTGCCTTTAAAATATTAATGCTTTTAATCCTCACCACCCTCTGAAGTGGCTCCACTTAACAGATGAGGAAATCAAGGCTGAGAGAGGTTAAGCATATATCCCTGGGTATCATATGTCATAAATTAGTGGAGCTGGGACTTGGAGGCAAGTCTGTCTAGCCAGCGTCCACACTTTGAATCAGCTGCATCGTGGGGGAAGCTGTTGGTTCTCTGTGCAACCTGCTCCGTAAGGACCACGCCTGCAGTAATGTCGCTCAGCCATTTGAAAGGGAGGATACCAATACCAGGAGCCACGTGGGGCCTCAGGGACCCTGTAGTATGCTTCGCTAACCATGATGGGGCCAAGCGGATTCCTTTGCAGCTCTTTTCTAATTCCGTTTAACTTCTTGGTAGGATAGCTCACCGCCCCTAGAGGGAACGTTTGAAGTATAAATATCCTGGAACAAAACTTGCAACTAGCTCAGGAACTGTGTCTCCTGCATAATTTATTTTCAGATACTTTCTGTGGCAAACTCCTGGCTAGTCGGAGGGAAGGATGGAACATTTTCCTCGCTGTGTAATTAGGGATGCTGCCATGGGGTTGCTGACCTGGAGGCTGGAGGGGGCTGCGTCCTCATGTTGCACCCAAGGCTGCAGCCGGAGAAGCAGAGGACATCACAGCAGCGCCCTCACGTCCGAGGTCTGGGTCGCTGGCTGGCCTCATCCTTACTCGTTCCCCACTGCCACGGGGGTAGAGTGCTAAACCAGCCTGCCACAACCACGATGTACATCTGTCACTGGCCCCGGGGTCATCCGGTTGGTGCTGTAGATCTTGGCTGGGCTTGTGTGGAGAAGCGGGTGTTCTTCTGGGCTTGGGTGGCGCACTCAGCAGACCATCAGCTGATCTGTGATGGCCTCAGCCAGGGGCGGTGGTGGCTCTGGCCCACATCTCGCCCACCGGGGACTAGCCCAGGCTTGATCTCATGGTGTCACAGAGAAGCAAGAGGAGATGTGGATGCGCACGAGCACTTTTCCAAGCTTTAGCTTCCATCGCATCTCAGTGACTGATGTCGCCTGAGTGAGTCAGATGGCTAAGCCCAGGTCGCAGTGCTGCAGGGCAGAGGGCGTGGGTCCAGGGAGGGTCTAGCTGTCTGTGCTTTGAAAGTGCCACAGATGCGCCTCCCCTGGGTGGCCCGGGTGAGGGGGCACTCTGGGGACCAGCAGGCGACTCCGATGGTCGGTGCATGTGCTGTGACTCTTAAGCAGAGGCTCCCGAGGGTCTGACGAATTGAATCTGCTGTGGGAGCAAGGACAGGGACAAGGCCTTCCAACCGCAGAAGCTGACGGTCACTGGCGAATGCAGATGGCGGCCGACTCCACTCAGACGGCCCAGGAGGAGCTGGGCCCTGGGCTCGGGGAGCCTGTCCCAGCCTGCTGTGTCCTGCGTGTGTAGGAGGAGCACCTTACCAACCTACCACATGACAGACGGCTGGTTCTGGGTTAATTGTGGGTCCGGTACGACCAGCTTCACAAATGGTGGAGGCCCGGTAGTCCTCGGGGTGGTGCGGGAGGAACCCTGAAACTGTCAGTGACCTCAGGGGCACTGCTGACAGTGGTCCCCAAACTTGGCTGGGCCTCGTGTCATGTCTAGAGAGATCATTAAAAATACAGACTCCTGAATGCCCGTCCCTGGTCATGGTTAATTTTAAATGTGTCCGCTTGGTTGGGCCATGGCGCTCACTTGGTTGGACCGGTGTGATTCTAGGTGTTGCTGCGAGGTTGTGATTGTCGGAATTTGAGTAAAGCAGATTACCCTCTATAATGTGGGCGAGCCTCATCCAATCACTCAAAACCCCACCCCTCCCCTCACCCCAAGCAAGGAGCAATTCTGCAGCAGAGAGCCAGACAGCCTTTGGGCTTCACCTGCCACAGCGGCCTGTTGGCCCGCCCTGCAGAACTGACTGACCGAACCACTGAAACGGCACGAGCCAGTTCCTTAAAATCTCTCTCCCCATGTAGATATAGATAAGATGCAGATTGAAGATAGATATGGATTGGACACAGATACAGATTAGATATAGATACACAGGTATATGCGGGTATAGCTATCTACAGACACACACATCCATCCCTCCCATTGGCTCTGCTTCCCTGGAGAACCCTGACTAATCGGCCCTGCCCCGATCCCGGGAAGTTCACATTTAGTGGGTTTTTGGAGAGGCCCAGGCTTGGTTGTGTCACAAAGTCTTCACAGCAACCCCATGAGCTGGGCGACATCTGCCTTCAGCTTCCTCAAAGGCACCCAGCTCCCGCGTCCGGCTCCTGGGCCGTGCTCTCTCTGTCTGCGCCTGGCTGCCTCTGTTTGCTTCTCTCCGGAGGAGTTGGTGACTTTCCACACCTTCTGCAGAGCTGCTTGTCCCTCCACGAGGGGCCAGTCTCTGCAGGCTGCCAACCAAGAGTGACGGTTGGCCAGTTCCTCCCGCAGTCGCCGCAGACGGCGTGGACCAGAAAAAAAGAGGCCGATCAGCTTGTTGCATTCATCAGCAGAGCAGATTCTCCCAGGCTGACTGTCTGAGCAACGATTTATGGACTCCTGGCAGTTTTGCTATGAGTAGTCACCAACTCACTGACCGTTCTGACGGAAATAATTTGGGCTTCCATAATAACTCCCTCTTCTCATTGATATAAGAAGGGACTCCGGGCATTGCAGGAAGTGTGGGTGGTGGGGAGGGGTATCAGGCATGGGCCCTACTGTGAGTAAAGACACCAGGGGGCTTGCTGTGTTGGGGCACCTGTGCAGGCCGGGGGGTGGGGGGCTGCCTCCCAGGGTCTTCCCTCCTGCCTTTGGAGCGCTGCATCATTAGGGCATTTCCTTGAACCCGTGGTTACGAGGGCAGGACACCAGGATGTCCTTTCAAGCAGCAGGACGGAGGAAGGAAGAGGACAGGGCCATTCCCATGAAGGACATGACCCAGCATTTGCACACACTGCTTCCACCTAACCCCTCAGTCGGATCTTAGGCAAGTGGCCACTCCTGGCCTTATTTGGGGGATCTGTGTGCTCAGCCCCAAATCAGGGGTTCATTCCAGAGAGCAGGGAGAGTGGACCCGGGAGGACAGCTGCAGGTCTCAGTCTCGGGGAGGAATCCGGGCTGCAGAGCAGCCAGTGCAGGGAGCTCTGCCCCTGACTGGCACCCCAGGAATTCAAGGGCAGTGGGCGGGGGCATGTGACTGGGCGAGGACAGAGGCTGGACATGAAAGGTCGAGGTGATGTTTGGTGGTGCTCGGAGGAGACCTTGGTGTGGTCTTGGTGGGTTCCAGTGAGTGCCGTGTGAGTTCATTCGTTTGTTCAGCCGTAATTCATCCCTTTAGCACCTGCTATGTGCTTAGGCCTGTAATATGTGCTGAGGAGGGTGAGTGTGTGTGTGATGTGTGTGTGGTGTGATGTGTCAGCTGTGAAGATGTGCTTGGTCCAGCTAAAAGCGTTCTCGTTTTTTTCTCTGAAATCCTGCTCAAGAGCCTCTGGAAGCCCTGACCACACTGTCCCCTGCATTCCAGTCACTTGCCCACGTGCTGTACACACTCGTATCCCTGAAAGCAGGAATCATAGCCACCTAATTTTTGTATCTGTTGCATTGCCCAGCGTGGTGCCTGATTCATGTCAGTTAGCAAAAGGGATTAGCGAGCATCAGCCCAGCAGCCATGCAATGGCTTGGACTATTGTTTTCACAGCACGGGAGGCAGAATTCTCACGGCCGAGCCCAGGATTAAAGAAGGTGGGGGAGACCAAAGGAAGGCCCGAGGCAGGTGTGACATGCCTCGTCCTATCAGAGCATCCCACCTACCCAGCGCGTGCGCACGGTCGTGGACGTAGCAGGAGCCCTAGTCCCTGACCTTGGCTACACGTTGGAATCGCCTGGGGAGCTGGGAACCGTAGGGGGCCTGGGCCCCACCACCAGAGTGTCCACTTCTTTAGTCTGGCTTGCAGCCTGGGCACCGGGGTTTGCAAAGCACGGTCCCCTGCCACCACCCCTGGCTATTCCAATGTGCAGCGAGGCTGCAAATTGCTGAGTTGGGGGGTAAGCCAGGCTGCAGCAATGCAGGCGGGGCAGCCTTTTCCTTTCTCAGTCCTCTGGGGTATGATTTAGAGAGCCATCATTTTCTAAATGGAACCAGAGTAAAAGCAGTAATTTGCTACCAGGTGCCTAAGTGGATCAAAGGAGCGAGTCCCCACCTTCCTACTTCCTCGGAGGTGGTCAGCCCAGCAGGATGGCTCACAGTCAGCAATCCGCAGACAACCTGTTTTTCTTAGTGGGAGCTTTGCTTCCAGAGGCTCCCTCTTCCCAAAACGTGATGAGAAGTAACAAAATCTCTTTTTCAGCCCTCCAAATGCTTGCCCTTTTCCAAACTGCTGAAAAAGCAAGAAACATTTCTGGGTTATGTTTCTAGGCCACAAAATGTGCCAGTGTTACCAAATCCTCGCAGCCACTATTCCCTGTGGCGTGACCCAGCCTCTGCCTCTCCCTAAAGTTAAAACTGGGCACCAGCCTGTTCCCAGGCGGGGCCCACACAGAGTCCCGAGACTCCAAGGAGCATTCCTCCGGACGGACGCCGGGCTTGTGCTGAGTAGATCCCACCGCTCCAGATGCAGCTGCTCACCAGGGAAGAGGGGGATGCTGCGCTATCATGCCGACTCCATTTGCAACGCCCGGCGATTTGTTATTCTTGAAGGCATTTGGAGCACTGGTCCCCCTCCAGCACAGAGTGTCACTGGCTCCAATCCCTAAGCTGTCTCTATGGCACAGACAATTGCAAAACACAGGGAGTTGTGTTTCATTAGGATCAGGCCAGGCAGTAGACAACAGAACACAGAGAATATGTTCCGTTTGCTACTATACAAATGCAAAGTGCCATTATTCCGAAGGGACAGAAAAAGCGCACTGTCCCCGGGACGTATCTGCCCAATGGTCGAAGCCAGGATGTCATCCCGGAGGACGATGCTCACCGATTGTAGCACAGGGAGGTGGGTGGCCGACACCCAGCAACCACAGCTCTGCTGCCGTGGCCTTCCCTCGGTGACCTCACTCTGCTGCCACCGTTCAACACACCCGGGCAAGATGGTGCCCATGCCACCGGGGTCCTGGCAGGGACCCCAAAATGCAGCCACTTGCGCAAAGTTCCCGTCTGTGTGAGCCAGACTTCGGTGCGTACCACTGTGGCATCCAGTGCTTCCCGGTTGTGGTGACGCAGAGGGCTAACAGGAGCCAGGGGCGCTGGATGTTGGGTCACTTTAGTTATCGATAACGTATTGCAAGTGCAGCTGCTCTGGGCTTTAAAATGAGGGTGGTGTGACGGAGAGATCAGCGGCGTAAAGTTTGTTAAGCGTCGGTTTGCCCCAGCAGACCGTGGAGCTGGCGAGGGCAGGTCAGCTGTGCAAGCTGGTCCCTGCTCAGCCCCGTACCTAGGAAATCGCAGTGTTTCTCTTTCTCGTCCGGCAGCTCTGCGGGGTTCAGAGGAGGACCTGGGGCTCCAGGCCTCGTGTCACGTGTCCAGGTCACTCCGGTGGGTCTGGTTTCGGATCCGGCTCTGCTTCCCCAGCCCCTGCCCTTTCCAGCAGCCCTTCGTCTGCATGCACTAGGGGCGAAAACCGAGTTTCCCTACATTTCCCAGGGCAGTTCTGCGCCTGTGAACACCACCCTCCACACCTCGGCCTTTCCGGATCCACGCGATCGCCTGTCGGCCGCAGGCAGGCATGCGTTGTGTTCCTATCTGGTCTCATCCCTGGCCCTTTTCGGCTGATCCTCATCCTCCGAGTCTAACTAAACTAGGCTGAGAGGTTTGACCAAAAGCATCTCCTCCATTTTAAGAGACTGTTGGGAAATGGGTGGTTTGGGAGGAAGAGCCTCCAGGAGACTCGGCGCTCTCTAACGCAGGGCGCCGTGGGGCCTGCAAGTCCACTTGGGCCGCCATGACAAAGTGTCACGGACTGGGGCTGAAACAATAGGAACTTATTCCCCCCAGTTCCGGTGGCTACAAGGCCCAGGCCAGGGTGTCGGCAGGGCTGGCTTCTCCTGAGGCTTCTTTCCTTGGCTCTGAGACAGCCAGCTGCTCGCTGTGCCCTCACGGGGTTGTCCCTGTGTGCGTGTCTGTGCCCTAATCTCCTCTTCTTGTAAGGACACCAGTCTTACTGGATCAGGGCCCGTCCTAACGGCCTCACTGAGCCTTAACGACTGCTTTAAAGATCTGTCTCCAAATACAGTCACGTTCTGGGGTCCTGGGGTTAGGCCTTCGATAATGAAGGAAGGGGGAGGTGCAGTTTATCCTCTAGCAGGATCTGCGAGCTAGAGAAGAATTTGTGCAGAGACAGCATCCCCTTGGTCAGGAGAGGTGGTCGGCCTTACCTTGAACTCTGTTCCTCAGCAAATAGCAAAGAGAGTGAACAGCGGGCCCCAGGGTTTAGACCTTCCTGGTGGTTTCCCATCATCCCCAGGTGTGACCCCATGAAAGAGAGGGCAAGACTTTGGTTCTCCGCTGGATTTTATACATGTGTGTCAGAATAAAAAGCAAACTTATTCTGAGCATAGCTATGCAAAATTACTAATTTGTAATAGCCAAGATATGGAAAAACTTTGATAATGCCCAGCCAACGATGAGTAGATAAAGAAAATATGGCACATATAAAAATGATATATGTATCAAAGGTACAAACTTCCAGTTATAAAATAACTACGTCCTGGGGATGTCACACACAGTATGGCAGCTGTAGTTCATGATACTCCATCACGTATTTGAATGCTGCTAAGGGTAAAAGTTCTCATCGTAACAAAAAGATTCCGTAACTATGTGTGGTGACAAATACGAACTCCTTGCAGTGGTGACCCCTTTGCAATATATACAAACGTCGAATCCTTATGTTGTATGCCTGGAACTGATATAATATTGTAGGTCTATTGTATCTCAAAAAAAGGTTAGGTCCACCTCCCACCATTTTCCAGGGGAGACAGACCGAACACGGGGGGCTGGCCCTGCGTCTTTGTGTTGCCTCACCCCGTGCAGGCAGCAGCATGCCAAGCCAATCCCCCAAGCTCAGACCACAGCTCAGCACAGGCTGGACGAGGTACCCGCCGTTATCATTCTAATTAGCTGCGGCTCCTGTCTTCCTAGCAGGCCCAAGGTCAGGACCAAATCCATGTACGCGCCGTGAGATTTGCAGGAGTGCCCGCTGCGGAGGTGAGCCGAAGTTACATAATTATTGCAACCGTCTTCGTTTATGGAACATCCCCTCCCAGGAGAGCCCAGGCGCTTCCCTGCCCAGAAGTCATCGCTGAGTAGCAGGGCGGCCTGAGGCAGTCTGGGCTGGAGGGAGGAATAACCAACACTGCCGGCCCACAGGGCTGTGCAGGTGGCACCAAGGAGTCATTTTGCTGCCTAAGCTCGGGGGAGGGCTGTTGCGAGGCGCCCCCTGCAGTTCGGAGGGAGGACGGGGCTTGGGTGCGTTTCCTTTGCTCACCTCGACTTAGAAGATTGGCCCTTAGTGGCTCAGGAAGAGGTTTTTCCTGAACGGCAATGTCCAAGTTATCCTTTGTGGCTTGGAATATGCTGGACATCACGCAGAGTGATCGAGTGCATCATCTCACTTACTCCTCGCCCTGCGGGGTGGGCCTCCCTCTGGTGTGGCCGGCGCCGCGGTCCCGGCACTGATGACGAGGATGAGAGCAGGGGGTGAGGGACTAGAGCCAGAACCTGCGCAGCCAGGATGGGTGTCCGGGTGGCTCTGTCCCAGAGCTCGCGCTGTGGGTTTTCCTTATTGTTTTCATCCTGTAGGTAGCAGGCCCCCATTTTGACTAGAAAACAGTGCTAAGCTAATGTAAAGAAAGCGTCGATGGGCTGCTCAGCCCTCTCTGTCCCTCACTCTCCGCATGACTAATGTGAAAGCTTGGGGCCAGGGACTCCTGATACCTACGCGCACGTTCAGACACAGACAGACGCACCCCACACTCGTATTCACGCACACTCAGCGCTGGCTGTTTGTCTGTTTTCTTCTTCCCAATGATGAAAAAACGGTTTTTCTGTAACTTGTATTTTTCCCACAGACCATTACGCGCCCCCCCCCCCCCAAGTCACTAGCGGTAGATCCAACTCTTAGAAGTAATTGCACGGCCGTTCATACTATTCCGTAGCACACGATGTGCCGAGCTGTTTCCACGTGTGCGGACGTTCTGTCTGTGTTTGGTTGTATCAGGCCCCAGCCAGTGACCTGGCAATAAGCACCTTTCTGAGGTTGGACCCCTGGAGCGAGGCTGTTGGGTTAAAGTGTACAGGAATTTGTACTCTTCTAAGAATTGCTAGCTTATTTTCTCCAAACAAATGAAGCAATGTTTACTCCCCCGTGGAGTGAGAGGTGTCTGTTGCCCCACATGGCTGTCACCATGGCTACACTTCACTATGGAGCCCCGAGGCTGGCCTGCTGTCCTCAGCACCCCAGGTGCAGCCCGGGCAGAGGCAGGCTTGAGCGCCCGGGAAGTCGTTCTCGAAGACCAGAGTTCGGCGGTCTGGGCAGCACATTCAGGTCTCCTGGGGGGCTTTTAAAACCTCCTCCGGGTATGGGTCCCCACCCCAGAGAGCCCCAATCTGTCAGTGGAGCGAGGGCAGAGATGTTTTCAGAAGCCCCCCAGGGGATTCTGCCATTCTGCCCAGGAGGGGGCGCTTCAGAGAGGGATCTTGTAGACACAGGGATTCTAACCTCCCTCCTCCTTCCCCACCTCGGTGGGGGGTCCTCTTCTTGCAGGTCAGGGGAGACTTTATTGGGAACTGCAGGCTTTTCCTGCAGCCAGCAGCTTCTCACTCATGTCTTGGGCCTGCAGGCACACACGGGCTGTAAGGGCTGACTTGAGCCCTTGCAGCAAGTCCCCTGCTGGCTCTCAGAGCCTTCAGGGTTCCGCAGGACCGCACTACCCTCGAGGGAGCTGCCCTACCTGTGCCAGAGGGCAGCACTCTTTCCTGGAGAGACAGAGGTGGGCATCCATCCCTCTTTATGACCAGAGTAGCATCAAGTCCCAGGGCTGTCCCAGTGCTGAGTAGACACAGGTCATCCGTTCTTCTACCTGGCACCCTGTCCCTTCTAACGGGAAGTGTCTGCTGGTGGGACCACACGGCTGACTCCAGGCTGGCAGCCCAAGTCCTCCCTCCCTAAAGGTGCACTGAGAGGCGTGCAGACCGTGTGCAGAAGCCGACACACCGAAGTCTGGCCTCTTTCATGGTGCAATTTGCAGATGGCTGCTCAGAAACTCTATTCTTTCCTCAGCTGGTTAGGGCCACTTGCAAGAGGCAGCCAGGCAGCTGAAGACACTGTGACCACAGGAAGGCAGTAGCTGGCCCCCCTCATTGCCAAGCCCACATAGTCATTAGCTCTGATGTCGAATGTCTGCTGAGTGCTCTTTGGGGCACAATTTTCCAGACTTGGCTGCCTGGTGGAATCCCCAGGGGGGGGGTTTAGGAAGTACTGATGTGTGGGTCCCATCCCCAGAGATTCTGACTTAGTTGGTTTGGGATAAATCCTGGGCATCAGGACTTTTTAAACTAGCTCCCTTGCCCGCCCACGCCCAGGGTGATTCTAAGCTGCAGCCAAGTTGGAGCGCCTTTGCTGAGGAGCTTACAGCTTCATCCATGCATTCAAGCTGCTCCTTGTGGTCTGACTCCACCAGTGGCTGGCTTCCACCTTGGCCCCGCCCCGCCCCTCCTTAGTGCAGGGTCAGGTGGGGTACACAGGCATCTGGTCATTAGCACCCCCAAATCTCCTGGTACCTCCAACAGCTATGAAAAGAGTCTGCTGTGGGTCCGACTCTCCAGACCTTAGCAAGGTGCCCCCACATCATGGGTGTTCAGCCCTCACTCGGTGAGTGAATGCAAGGAAGTGGCCGGGGAGCCGGTCCCGTTCTGAGAATCCTGCAGTCGTGGTCCTCAAGGGCAGAATCATAGAACATCAGAGCTAGGAAGGACCTAGTGAATTCTGGTCCAGCTCCTTCCCCAGAGATAAACGAAAGTGCAGGGAGAAAGAGACCCTCTCAATGCCCCCAAATTGCAGTTAAGTCTAACTCAGTCTCCTCCTCACCGTGAATCCTTTCCACCATAACTCGCTTTTATCTCATTGGGCTGTTTAGCCATTTCTGGTTTCCAAATCCCTTTGACTCTCCACCATTCATATGTGGGTAATCCTGTATGTTGTTATTTACTGCAAATACGCAACCTCTGATTGGCTACGTCTTCTTTCCAACCATGAAAAAGGGACGTTCATTTTAATAAAACTTTAGTGACCAGGAGAGTGAATCTGTTGGGTGAAAATCCGCAGTCACAAGACACCACTCCAAGCACCCCTCCCTTGAGTAAGGGGTTCTGTGTGGCTTTGGAACTTCACGGGGACGCCCCTTGTCCGTGTGGACGACCGAGAGTTAACCACGGCGCTGACGGAAGCAGTTTTCTCCTCTCTCCTTCCCGTGGACTTGGCCAGCGAGCAATGGGCGTCCTGGCACAGCTCCTGGAACGCTGCTGCTCACGTGGCCCGTGCACCAGCTGCATGGGCGCCACCTGGGAGCTCGTGACAAGTGCAGAATCTCAGGCCTCGCCCAGACCCAGGGGGTCGTGTCTGCATTTAACACGATCTCCGGGAGATTTGTGCGCATGTGATTTTGAGCAGCATGGCCGAGACCCCTGGCGGTGGAGCAGAGCTGCCTTCTGCACCTACTGAGCATCTGCTGTGTGTGGACTTGTTGGCAGGTACAGCAGGAGGGACCCCGGCCCTGACGCACCTGCCTTTCCCACTCGCCACTTGCCCTCTCCGAGGCAAGCCCAGGCCCTGCCAGAGATCGCCTCTGTCTGCTGGATCCCTGCCCCTGCCCTGCAGCTGGACCCTTGCTGTGACTGGCCGCTGGCTGCCTCCGACTCATCCCTCACTCCTGCCCCTTGGCTGCTCCTGACTACCCTGCTTTCCTTAGTGTCCTCACTACTCTGCTGTTTTCTCAAGTGATCACTTATGCTCGGGAGTAAGTGGGCACCCCTGATGCAGGGTGCCCTGTGTCTGCCTCCCCCTGCTTTGCATCCTTGTCCCTCCGGTCCTTCTCTCCTGGCTCAGGGCCCCTCTCGGCCCCACTTTAAGGCTGACCCTCCATGGGGTCCCTTGTTCAGGCTCCTTCTAACTCATCTGGAGCAGATCCCAGCTAGCTCCCTCCTTCTGGAGGACCTGGTCTCTCTCATTGCTCTCCGGCTCTTTCTCCCCGCCTTCAAAACAGCTACTCCTCCTGGCTCTACACAATTTCATGGGCCTCGGGAGCCCTTGGCGCTGCCGACCCACACATTTCTCCCTTCAGCTGTTGCAGAGTCTGGAGTCAGCGACGCTCCTTGCCTGCACTTCCTCACTCCCACTCATCTCAGAATCCCTCGCCGTGTGGCAGCTGCTCCTTTCATTCCACCGAGACAGATGTCTTGAAGGTCACCGATGACACCCCAAATCCAGCAGGGTGACTTCTTTATTCTTATCCCCCTCGACCTTTCTGGAGTGTGAGCCCCTTGTCACCTCCTTCTTTTTGGCTCCCTGGCAGGGCATCGTCTCTGTCTCCTTTGACTCCTCTTCCCTCACACCCCAAATGCAGGGCCTCATTCATGTTCTGCCCTTGACCTTGTTTCCTTCTTGTTCTCTAGTCGGAGCTGCAGTCAGCAGCCTGTGGGTCATATATGGGTTTGAGTGTGAGAGTCTTTCTCCTGAACGCATCCCCTGCATTACTGGAGCTTCTATCATCATGCATCTCCCCGTGCCCCCCAAATCTGTACCTTCTCTCCTCTCTCTGTCCTGAATTCCAGGAAAGCATGTCAAACCATCACCGAGCATCTTCACCTGGTCCTGCTTCTTGTACCTCAAACTTAGCATTGGGGTTGGGGTGCTGCCGACTCACACTTCTCCATGTCTTTCGGTTTGAACCAATCGAGAACAGACACAAGAGTCTGGACGAGGATTAAAAAAAAACAAAACAAAAATAGAGCCATACCCAGCCAGCCTTGTGGAAGGTCATGGCAGGACTGTCACCTTCTAGTGCAGGAGAGAGTGACAGTGACGGTGCCTCGGAGGGGCGGGCTCCAGGCTTGCGTTGCCAAGGCAGGGGCTTTGGTTGCTGACCCCACAAACCTGCCCCATGGTTTCAGGAGTGCAGGGAGGGAACCATGTGGCTTAGGGATGGGCAGGTCCCTGAGCAGGAGAACCTCAGCCACAGCCTTCGTCCCTAACACCGCGCAGCCTGTGGGAAGTCCTGCGTTCTGGTTGTGAGCAGGATTACAGAAGGAGGAATTGAAGGGTTCAGAGCTCTCCCTTCCCTCAACCTGCCATAAGCACGTTGTTGCTTTACCTCCCGCTTTTTCAATGCACCCATCTTGGTTCCCTGCGAACCTGTCTTCCACGTCACCCGGGTTGGGCACCGCATCTGCAGACCCTGCTCCGAAGTGCTTCATGAGTCAGGACCCTCGCCCTTAAGCCACCTCCGCAGGAGCTCACACTCTCGTTTCTCTCACCTGCACGGTTGGAGCAGCTTCCCTGGGGGGCCCCGACCCCACCCAGCCTTAGGTCTGTTCCCTACCCCTCGTCCCTGATCTACCTTGCGATCGCGGTTGGAATGATCTTAGCAAACCATGACCACATACAACTTCCTTCCAAAGCCTCCTCTGGCTTCCCATCTTGGAGAATAAGTAACCAATATTCAGCATTGCTTCTAAGGCCCGCTGTGATGTCCTGCCCTGTCTCTACCTTCCTGAAATCTACTTCCTGTCAAGCAGTCGCTTGCTCATCAGACATTTACTGAGTACCTACTACGTGCCAGGGATTGTGCAAGTACTGTGAATAGAGATATAAAAGACTCAAATGTCGCCTCTTCCACGAGCCTTCTCTAATCCACCAAACAGGAAATAATCTGTCTTCTGTTTCACTGGGGTTTTTTCTGTATGTTCTTCCTGCATAGTGATGTCTTGCCTGCATGTCTCATCCTTTACCTGGCTGCAGTTTACCTGTGGCCCAAGCTGCATCTTCCACCTTGGGTCCCCCTCGCCGCCTCTGCAGTCCCCGCACTTTTGAGGCGCCCTATCCAGACTGGTTACAAAACTGCGTTCTCGCCCAAGTAGAAAATGGAACGAACTTTTCAGAAAAGTGTCCTGAAACACAAATAAATGAAGCACGATCCTAGGTGTTACTAAATACAGCTGTCCAGAGACAAACATGGCACGATTAATTAACGACACATTTGTGAACCAGTTACAGTCTGTTTTTAAATAAAGCAGTACATAAAAAATGTGAAGTGCTGTTTCTCCATCTTCCCCTTGTCATCCTTCCTGCAACCAACTTGAGTTTTTATCTGTTGACTCTGAAGAACAGAGGTTTCCTTACTGATCTCTCTGGAGCCAGCTGCCAGTCTTTGCCATCACAACTCTGCCAAATCAGTTTTGCTAACGCTGCTGTGCGGGTCCCTCCTGAGCTCAGAGGCCTTCGATGGCTCTTCCTTGCGTTCCAAGTCTTTGGTTAGACCTTGGAGCCCCTCCCCAGGCCCTTCCCGGGCTGGGGGCCGGCTCCTCCCCAGCCAGGCCACGCCCCCTCCATTTGGGTGCTGCATCTTCCCTGGCCTGTACCCGCTGTTTCAGGTAGCGCGTCAGAGTCGGACGCTACAGCATTTAAAACGCAGATCCCTGGGCCCCACCCTCTGGACATTCTAAACTGGAGCTCGGAAATCTGCATTTTTATAGGGCTCTACCCAAGGATCCAACAGTTTGGGGAGCCAGGAACTTTTGTGACCTCGCCATTGCATGATGGATCCCATCAGGCCTTGCGTTGGGAGTATTTATGTCTCTCTCGCTAATCTCTCCTTCTGGACTCTTCCTGAAGGCAAGACTGTCACGAAGTCATCTGGCCTTTGGATCACTTGGCAGGGTACCTCTCACAGTAATAGGATGTACTACTCCGAACATGTTTGTTGAATGAAGGAGTGATTAATTGAATGCATGCATGGATGAGGGACTTCTTTGAAGAGGTGAGACATGAATGGGAGAAGGAATTGCAGTGTAACCAGGAATTGAGAGCAAATTCACGTGGAGAAAGCAGCTTTTAATTTCAATACTTTGTGCAAAATGCAGGTGATAATCAGAACTCTGGGAGGTCACTTTGAAATCTGCTTCCAGGGTCCAAATATTTCTCATAGATTGAATCATTGCTGGTTTGGGGAACATGCTCCTCTCTGTAACAGTTTCCAATGTGTACCTTATTATCTGGTTGTTTCATTTCCGTCCTTCCAATGATCAACTGGGTGTTTTTAAAATAGAACGTTTCAGCTCTTCCAGCACCAGGTCCTCAGGTTGCTCTGGCAACCACCTTGAAAACTCCAGGAAGCTTTCTCCTAAGTTTCCAAACTTCTTGGATTTAACAGCTGCCACACTGTTTTTTGACGATGTCCTGACTGAGAAGCTAACGTTAAATAATCTCCATTAATTAGCTAAATCTCCTGAAACACTTTCAAAGGCCCCCAGCATTCTTAGCATCACTGTTGTCGCATAGACCTTTCCTGGGGGTACTGGTATCGAACCCCGGATCTCCAGGGAATTCCTTCCGCCACCTGTTTACAGGCACCCAGCACGCCCTGCCCAGGGAACTGCCCTCTGCCGTCTGGCACTTCATTTAAAACATAATCACTGCACCTGCGGCTTCCAGAACGTGTTTCTGTTATTAAAAAAGAATTTAAAAGTATTTTTCAATTAACGTTGATGTGTCTCTGGTTTTATCAAAAAGTCAAAAGAAGAAAAACACATGGAACTTCTGAGAAGTCAGCGTGGTTTTCACGGTCATGGCCAAGTCTGAGCAGCTCTGAGCAGCACTGCGGCCATCCCAGCTCTGGCCTTGCTTTGTTCAGCGCACCTCGCCCACGCGGATGTGATTCTGAACATCGGGGGTTCGCTTCTGTGAGCCCACGCTCGGTAGCCCTGGCTGAGTCGGGAAGGGCCCTATGACCTCGGGCAGGCTGTGCTGACTTCTCTGGCCTTCAGTTTCCTGCTCTGTGAAATGATTAGAAAAACACCAGGTTCAGAGGTTGCTGTCGGGAATGAACGAGATAAGGCAGTAAAGCACTTCACAGTGGCTGGGGGTGGCTAAACATGATCTATTATTATTATTATTATTATTATTATTATTATCATCAACCAATACATATGCACACAGGCCTGCTTCATCGGAAGAAGGGACAAGAGCCTGCACCATTGTCTACCCAGTGTGAAAGCCGTTTATTGATACCTGGGCCTGACTGGGTTTGCTCCTGGTGCAATGAATTTTTCACTGGTCTGCAACCCAGCATCGATACTATGTGTCTTCTCTGCAGCCTCTACGAGGCCTGGTCTTCCTGAAATTAAAACAGCCTCTGGAAACCGGTTTGGGAGGCACAACCGACAAGGCATCAGAAGCCCCTGTCTTTCAGTCAAACATTTAAACATTTGCAGAGTTTTCTGTCAGAACAGTTGCACAAAAGCATATCATATTTAAACTCACTGAGAATCACCTCACTGAGACCATTTCAATGGCCCGAGGGAAGTGTGAAAGGGAATAGGGCATCCATAATGATAATGCCGGCCGGTTCCCGCTGCTCCCTGCGCTGCCCCAGTGGAAGGAGGCCATGGTCCAAGGACTGGCTGGTGCCCCCCTCCCCACGCCCTGCACCCTCAATGTGCGCAGGGTGAGGTTGAGTGAACTCTGGCTGGTCCAGGGCTCGGTACACACAAGGCCCTGAAGAACGTCTGTTAAATGAGTGGAGGGAAGGAATGAGCTGGCCCACCCCGCGGTTCCAGGTGGAGTGATTAACTGGCTCATCCAAGCTGAGAAGAATGGTAGGGATGTGCCGGTCAAGTACCTCTTCTTACAGACAATAGTTAGGATTTATGGAGCGTTACTAAGTGCCAGATGGTATTTTAAAGTCTCCATACACATTAATTCATTTAACACTCATGAAAGTCCTACGAAGTAGTACTATTGTTACTCCCATTTCATAGGTGATGAAACTGAGCCCGCTGAAATGAAATAGCTTACTCAGTTCTGTAGCTTAATAGATCTTGGGCCCAAACGTCTTATTCCTTAATCTAACAGTCTTTCCACTAAGACACTGCCACTCAAGCCCTTACTGGGAGCAAAAGCTGCTACATTATTTTGTCTTTTCTTCCCAGTGTGAATTTGCTAAATCAAACTCTTGATAAAGCTTGGCACATTCCCGCCGACTTTGTAGCAACGCTTGCAAGTGCTCTCATCAGACCACCCCCACGGGGCAGCCTGGTTTCCCAGCTCTGTTCACCAGTCTCATCTCCGAGCTCAGGGCTCCGGGATCCTGGCGGTTAGCCAAGCGCCTGCCTCCCTGTGCATGTACCAGTGGGCGCGCTATCACAATCACTGATGGTGACAATGACAGTTTGCTCTGCTTTCCCAAGTGCCAGTACCTGTTCTCTGACTCAGTCACCCCAGCCACCCTCTTTTGCTTGTTTTGAGCAAAATTTCTCCAACTTGCTGAATGTAATGAGTAATTAACACCACTTAATAGCTGTTTCAGTAGGATAATAATTTTTTTTTTAATCCTGGGAAAGGCTCTCCTTTCAAAGCTAAGGGTGTGGCTTGAGACCTGAGCTGCGGCTAGACTCGCTGTACTAAGGGAGGATCCGTGGGGCAATGAACTAAACCCCAACCTTGAAAACAGCAGCTTCCTGTTACATAAACAGTGGGGTACCAGGGACCTCACATGGAAACGCCCCCACGGGGGCAGAGCAGCGGATTAGGAAGGTGTGGCCTCGGGAATTCGGGACCCTCTATTCCCTACAAGAGTTGGGGTTCCTTCACTCCACGGGGGAGGGGATGGAAGGGCATAGACGGGGCATGCCAGAGAGGGGAGGGCAGGCTGGCAGCTGGGCCAGCGTCGTTCACTGGTGACCCCGATGAAGACACGTCCTATGTTGACTCTTATGGCCACGTGCTCAGGCTGTTGTCACAAATAAAGGCAGGAAATGACTTATTTCTGCCCTTGGCCCATTTCCTGCCACATGGTTTTCCCTGGTCGGAGGAAGCCGTCATGACAATTCCCCAGAAGGCCCCCTGGTTTAAGAAGGGGCTGCCGTGAAGGATTCTGGTCTCAGTGTCATTTCCACAGAAGATCTGGGAGTGACGTCTGTCTGGGACATAAAGGAAAGACGACTCTCAGACACCCTGGTGGAGGGCGAGGCTGAGCACCCCCTGGGGACGCCCAGGCCTCAACATCCTGTCTCTCCCCTCCTCCTCCCTAAATCCCAACTTCCTCTAAATTCCAACTCAGAGACAACTGTCCTTTGAGGACCCCTCCCTCATTTCTCCTCCCTGAGTGAGGGTGTCTCTCTCCTTCCTTCCTGCATCCTGCAGCTCATGGCCGTCTCTGTTAGTGTGTCCCTCCCATTTTGCTGTGCTGCAGAGTCCGTGATACACACGCTCATTCTCGTTGCGGGCTCCCCGGCTAGACGGCTCTGCACCCACCACCTCGTCGCTGCCCATAACAAGTGCTTGCTGAATGGGTGCGTGACGGGGCCTCATCAGCGCTGGGAGCTTGCTAACCTTCACCCCTCCGCCCTTCTCACTTCGAGAACATTCCCTTCTGCTCATGTCTCGCCTCTCAAACAATCTGAACTTGTGCCTAATCACTCCCTCTATCCCAAACAGGATTCCTACTCCCGCATCCCTGCCTTAAGAGAAAGGAAAGGAGTGGGTAGCTAGCTAGCTGCTGCTGCTGAGAAGATGCCTCTGAGTTGCCAGCCGTTGTGGGAGAATTCTGTCCCTTGAAAAGGTGGCAGGATTTGAGAGAGTGCTTTTATTCTCACCTCCTCCCCTGGGGGCAATTTAACAAGTGAGTGAGGAAACTGGCAGAGAGGCTTTTGACATTCAATGTGTCTTGAAGGTGCATAGAAATAATGCTGAAAGCCAGGCTGGGAGGTGTGACCTGGTCGGGACCAGTGTCCTAAAAGGAACCAGTTGCTTCCCAGGAAGGTCTGAGAGAGGGAGAAGGAGCTCGGGATGGGGAGGCGCAGAGGTGGCCTGCCAAGGACGGCAGAAGACGGAGACAGAGGAGCTGGAGAGGCTGAAGGTGCCAAGGCCAACCCTTCAAGAACCCAGACGGCCACAAGGGCTCAGGGGGCCTTGTGGGTGCTCTTCCACGTGGTCACGTCTGGGAGAGCTGGCGGGCTGGGCACTGCCGCTCTGATCTGTGAACGCTGCCTGTCCAGACTCAACCCCGTGAGCAACAGTTAGTGACAATGCACCGTGAGCACAAGGCTGTCTCAGCCCCGCCTGGGGACTGGAGCAGGGACGGGGACCCAGGGTCTTCAAAAGGACGTGCCTGCCTCACGTCCTCTTCCAACCGCTGGTCTGGGAATCTCAGCTCCAATGTTTAACAAAGTCATGGGGGATGCTTCCGAAAAATGCAGATGGCCGGCCCAGAGAGTCTGTCTCCATGGGCTGGGGTGGAACTCAGAAACCCGCATTTTAAACCAAGGCCCCAGGCATCCTGATGCAGGGGGCTGGTGAACCCCGTTTGGGGAATCAGTGCTGAGCACCCACTTTTTAAACTTCACTGTGCATCGAAGTCACCTGGGGATCTTGTTAAAATGCAGATTCTGATTCAGCAAGTCTAGGGAGGAGCCAAAATTCTGCCTTTCAACTCTGGGTGTGGGGACCAGCCATTGTGTTTCAGGAAAACCTCAGATGATTTAGAAGTTTGAGAACCACAGCTAGGTGATGGGGCTGCATACAGAAATGGGCTGGGAGGGTCAGGGCTGCAGAGCAGGGAGCAAACCCATTCTGCCAACTCTTGCCAGCTTCCTTCTCCTCCAGAAACAAAGCTGAGGCCCCTGTGGATTTGGTTGAAAGGACCGTCTTCCTCTTGCAGCTGTGCATGGGCAGTTTTCTTCCCCATTAAAGAGGGAGGATTTCCTGGTTGGCCAGGGGCCCCCATGCATGGCCCTGCTGATGATGAGGCCCCAGGAAGTGAGATGGAGACTGTGGCACCAGAGCCAGTCAGCTGGCAGCTGGTACCCAGGGAGCGATCAGGACAGGAAGGACCAGGCGGCTCGGGGGGCTGTGGGGCGGCAGAGCAGCCCACCGTGGCAGGGCGTGTCTGGAGCACGTGGACCAGTGCGCAGCCAAGTCCCGACAGACGCCTGTGGGCTGAGCAGTGCCCGGGCTGTTCACACGCTGGGGGGTCAGGAGCAGTGGGCAGTGGGGCGCGGGCTTGCCTCCACATCCTCCTCTGGGCCTTGTCCTCTCTATGCTGCTGTGTCCCTGTACAGAGGTAGAAGTTAAGTCCATGTGGGTGACAAGAAAGAAGCAGAAACTTCCCCGTGTGGATTCTCCCCAGTCTGGGAGGGCGGGGAGAAGTGGGAGGGAAGTGGGAGGCCTGGAGTGGAAGCCCCCCTGGGCTTGGAAACCGCACTCTGTGGCCCCTCCCCCCCTCCTGTGTCCCCGGTGACCACCGGGCTTTCCCAGGCCAGAAGGAGCGTTCTTTGGTCGTCAGGTCCCGGGTCACTGAGGCGGGAGTCCCTTCTCTTGCCCTCCCCCTCCTATGTTCCTGCATTCCTGGTGTGCAGGCACAGGCCCGTGGGACAAACGATCTGTGACAGGTTTCCCTCGAGGCCTGGTCCTGTCCCCAGGCGGGGGGTCAGCGAGGTGGGTGTGATCCTGACAAGGTCACAGCCATGCTTGGCCCAGGCATCTAGGGGAGCGGCTGGCGGCGACAAGCTGAGAGCCACCTCCGCAGTCCGCGGTGTGCACACAGCCGGCCGGCGGCAGAGTACTGTTATCGGGACTTTTTCTGTTACGATTCTAGACTGGGTGATCCTGTGGTGAGTGGTTCATGTGCCGGGGTCATCGCTCACCCCTTGAAAATATCTGACGCACACTGGTGCAGAATCCAGGAGGCCGGATGGTTTTGCACGCCGGCGCCATCACATGGACAATGACGTTCAAGTGAGAACGAAGTGGTTGCGGAATGTCCCGATGGACTCATCTGCCAGCAAGTGGCAGCTGAGGATGGGAATCTGGACAGGAAGCCAGGCCCGGGGGTCCTCCCGGAAGAGGCGGAAGAAGCCGGGCAGTAGGGGAAATCTTGGAGCTTAGCTAGTGTGCTCTGGGAATTTCACCTGACGTCTGACCTCTGCCACACATCGGAGTGGGGCGGTTCCAGGGAGGAGGGTGCGTTGACATCGGTGTTCACAAGTCCCCTCCCTTCAGCTTGTGGTGGTGACACCCTGAGGCTCCAGCACTGGAGTGAGAGGCTGGTCCTCGTGGGAGGGGAATGAGGCCAACACTCACCCAGCCCTTGGCCGTGTCAGGGCCGACTTCAGTGTTGGTGACGGTGGATAAGCAGCCCTTGCCGCGGACCCATCGGGTGGTGACCGCCATGGCTGCCTGCTTTGGCCCTGGTGGTTTCCCCTCCTGCAGTGCTGACCTCCAGCTCCCTCACCTGGTCAGGTTTTACTCGTCCTTTCGAACATCCCTCGATTCCACTTGATCATAGAACCTTCCGTGGGCCCCCGGTTGGAATGAATTGCGGTCTTTTCAGCAACCCCGCAGCACCTGTACCGAGACCACCGATGGAGCGTTTATAGCGCTCTCAAGCAGAGCGTGAAGCGGCGCGGGGACTCAGTAGGCTGCGGCCTGAGTGGAACAGTTCCTGTTCGTTGTACGAAAGAAAGCAGGAGACCGTTGCCACTCAGCAGCTCCTCTCACCGAACAAACGGGGGTTTTCCAGGCCTAGGGGGCGATTCTGGGCCAAGAGGTGTGGTTAGCGCTGCACTCAGTGCTTCTGAGGTTTGCCTGGTGGATTCTGGGCCGGTCTTTATGTAACAGATAAGCCCAAGGTTGGGACCGGAGCTCTAGTCCAGCTGTCCCCAGCAATGGATAAGCACTGTCCCTGCCTGGTTGTCATTCAGCCCCTGCCAGCACATGCCCAGTGCTTGCGGAAGAAAGGTTTGGATGTGAGTGGTCGGGGGGATAAAGGGCGAGGAACACCCATGACTTCCTCCCATTGATTACTCATCCCGTGTCTGACAAGACAGGTGAGATTAGGTTGTGGTAAGATGTAGCTCTCCAATCCCAGCAGCTTAAAATAGCCCAAGTGTCTTGCTCACTCATGCTCCGTGTCCGTCACCAGTCACCCTGGGACCTCTCGCCTTCACTGTGGTTTCAGGATGATGGGGCACCCAGCACCCTAAATGGTCTTTCTGCTCTGTCAGAGGGGAGAAGGAGGGGGATGCCAGCATGCTGTGCATTGACTAGGAGATGCGCCAGCCTCCTCTGCACATCAGTTCTGCACCCAGCCCTTCAACCCTCCCCCCTCCAAGGATGGGGAGCCTAGAAAGGGGGTTTCACTGCACTCCCAAAGGCAGAGTGCAAGGACAGCAAACAGGTGTGTGCGTGAGAAGGGCCCCATTGCTCCCCAAAGTCTCTCTGGGTAAATTGGAGGAGCTGCTCCCGCTTGGGAGGATCCTGTTTGGTGACTGGGAGAGGCAATGGGGAGAAGCCACCCAGAGATCAGGACGGATTATTCAGCTTTCCCCACCCCCACCCAACAGGCTGGCCTCCACTAGGCAGTTTTCCTTAGCATGGTCGGTGACAGTGACGAATCCACCTGCTCCGGAGGTTGCAGCTTCCACTCTAGATCAAGCCCCGGGGGAGGGGAGGCGCGGCGGTGATTAACAGAGGGACCGGAAACCCAAGCTGTGATCCGCAGTTGGAGACCAGGAGGGCGCCTTCACGGGTGATTCAGGCCTAGGGTGGCCGTTTATAACCCAGCTAATCATCTCCGCCTGAGTGGCTGAAACCGATGACTTAAAAAAAGGGAGAGATGTGCACAGCAGAGGTACAGCCACTGCCTGTGGAGCGGGCGCCTGAGTGCTGAGAGCTGGGAGGAGGGTGAGGGCCCTGCAGTGGGTCGGGTGGGGACAGCCCCCCAGGAGAGGGCCCGAAAGCATGCTGTGCAGCCCAGTTGCAGGGTGGGGTGGTGGAGGGTGGGCAGAGCTTCTGTTAGAAAGTGGCCTTGACATGGTCCTTGAAGGGTGGTTGGAAAGATTTTGCTAGAAGACCAAAGCCTTTGTGATGGTCCGAGTGATACATGGGCACTACCACACACATGCACACTCACACACACTCACACTCACACACTCCTGTGTGACCGGGACGGTGGTGCATCTGCATCTCCATCTTGGAGTATCCTGTCTACTCGTCTGGAGACCGTATTTCTCCTTTGCAGTCACTTCGATTTCTCTTGCAACTCTGATGTCTGTTAAGATGGAACAACCCTTGGGAGAGGGGTCACGATCATTTTAAGCTCTTTTTACCCAATGTACTGCTGTGTGCATGGATCGGGGGTGGGGAGCCCAGTCGCCCTGCGGGTCACCTCCCACCACGTGACCCTTCTGGGGCTGGGCCGTGCCCTTCCTCCAGAGGCGGAACTTCCCCTCTGCTGTCATCACAGCATGTTCTTTCCCCTGCGTTCTCTTGATCCAGCCTCCGTCAAGCAAAATGCTCCTTCTCCATTTTCCACCAGCCCTCCAATGTTTGAAGTAAACACACGTATTTGCTTTCAGTTTGTGAGTTTCTACGGGAAGATGCACAGGGACCGGGAAGACAGGAGTGGGGCAGTCACAGAATCTCCAGAAACCCACAAGTTTTGCTTGGGCCAGACCTCACAGGGACAGCAGGGCTTCTTCTGGTCCTCCCAGGAGCCACCCTTGGGGGCCCCCAGAAACACGGGCACAATTCTGGAAAGTAGGGTGCCGAGGGCCTTCGTCCATTCAGGTCCAGCATAAAGCAGCTCTGGTACCAGAGAGAGGACAGCTTCCCAGAGCTGCATCCCAGCTGGCGGGCAGCGACCCCGCTGCCGCGGGGACGGGCGGGCCATGCCATCAGCAGGCCCGGGCGGTGTCGATGGGGCAGACGTGGGCTGCCTGGCCCTCTCTCTAACCCGGTCCTGGCTGTCCGCCCCCTCTTCAGCTGGTGCTGCCGGAGTACTCCATCCACACCCTCTTCTGCGTCATGTTCCTGTGCGCCCAGGAGTGGCTGACCCTGGGGCTCAACGCGCCCCTGCTCTTCTACCACTTTTGGAGGTGAGTCTGCCGGGGCCCGCCTGTCCCTCCCCTTCCCGGCGTGGGCAGCCTGCCCTCCAGAGATGACCTTCCCCAAACAGACCAGCCCCCGGGGGTCTTCCCCTCGCCCCTTCCTTTGGGAGAACCTTTCTCCAGCGCCTTCTTCCCAAGCAGCTCTCAGGCAGCCCGTCCCACAAGGGGCGGCCCCTGTATAGGCTCCGCCGACCACAGCCTCCGCCCTGCAGGTCAGCGTTAAAAGCAGCTACAGCACAATTCACAATGGCCACAGGTAGGAACACCCCAAATGTGTGCCAACAGGTGAATGGATAAACAAAACGTGGTATATCCTTACCATGGAACGCCATTCGGCAGCAAAAATTGGTGAAGTGCTGGTACACGCTACAACGTGAATAAACCTGGGAAAAATTCAAGTGAGCAAAGCCACTCATATAAGTGGCAAAAGGCCATTTATATGAACTGTAATACAAAGTGCACACATCTGCGGAGACAGACAGAAGGCTGGTGGCTGCCTGGGGCTGCAAGGGAGGGGGGATGGGGGTGGCTGCTAATGGGGACAGGGTTTGTTTCAGGGTGAGGAAAATGTCCTGAAACTCAGTACTGGTGGTGGACATGCAACTCTCTGAATGTGCTAAAAACCACTGCATTGGGCGACTTAAGAAAGGTGAATTTTTTGGTATGTGAATTGTATCTCAATTAAACAAACAAACAAAAAACCACAACTCCTCCCAGATGGTCTGGGCTTTGCGGGGCAGCTCTGATGTTCGGGATTCTGTTCCCTGCAGAGACCTGGCGTCGGGTCCTGTGCTTTGGGCTTCATGGAAAATACAGTCACCACAGGGACGCAGGGGGCACGAGGGGGGTGCAGAAGCAGTAAAGAATGCAACGGTGCAGATAAATTAACTGCCCTTCACCCCTTGCTCCCAGAACTGTGACCCCCCAGACATCTCATCCTTGTCATTCACCGTAAAAATCAGCCTGTATTTAGTCACATCTTGAGTATTCGTTCCTCTGTTTGGGAGACGTAGGGGACACATACCACAGGCCAGGCATTGTGGGGGAGTCCAAGATGGAATGTAAGATGGGACCTCTACCCTCAAGGAGTGTAACCCTAGCAGCAGAGGGAAATATTATACCTTTAACAGGTATATAAGGAATACACGCGGGAGTTTAGAGAAATGAACCTTCAAATTAGACTGCGAGGGTGATACCGCAGCTTCTGGACAAGCACATTCCAGGTGGAGGGACCCGCCTCTGCAAGGGCACAGAGGTCGGAGAGCTCTGGGTGCGTCTGGGGAGGAGCAGTTGCTCAGGGTGCAGGGACCTTCCTTCCTTGCTGGAGGGAGGTGAGCAGAGATGGGTGACAGACAGCGGGGGCCAGCTGTGGAGGTCTGAAACCATCTGACGGGGAAGTTGGAATTCGTTTATTCTGTGGGGAGTGGCCGGCCCTCGGGAGCTTTTGGGGAGGGAAGTGGCATTACCTGACCTGGCTGCTTTATGCTGTGTGAAGGATAGGTTGGAGGATGAAGTTTTGAGGACAAAATCCAGTTAGGTTAGGACGAAATTCCAGGTGAAGAGCTCCTGCCGACTCGAACTGGGCGGGGGAAGTTGGAATGGAGAGAGGAGAGGATTCCTGGAGGTAAACAGGTGTGGCCAGCAGTGGGGGAGGCAGGAAGTGAGGCAGAGGGGGCCTCCGAGCTGGGTGGCTGGGCGGGTGATGCCGCTGCTGGCCAGAGTGGAGAGAAGACGTTACAGGTCTGGGCTGGAAGGAAAATGCTTTGATTACCTAAGAGTCCTGCTTGAAGCGCAGGTGGTCTGAAGCCCGAGCTCGGAGAGACGTCAGCCAGAACCGCTGTGGGCTGGCATGTGTTGCGTACCCACTCAGGAGCTTTCCACACCTTCCTCGCTCAGTGGCCCCAGTCACCGGGGAGCAGGGCTTCCTGCCCTACTTTACACATGGGGGACACAGCGACTTAAGTGTCCCTGCCTGGAGTTGCTCAGCTAGGACATAGCAGGGCCAGGGGTCAGCTTCTGGATAGCAGTTCATGTCCTTGTCACCAGGAATGCCACCCCAGAGGGCTGGCTCCTCTCCCTATGAAAAGCGTTGAACCCAAGGTCCTAGGAATCTCGTGCCACCATCCAGGGCATCACCAGCTTTGATGTGTGCGCTGCTCCTTAGGGCTGCTGCTCCTCCAGGAGGGGGAAGGGAGGGGCAGCTGGCACCCTTGGACTTGGAATGTCACCTTGACATAAGAGCCATGGCAGCCTCCTTGCCAGGAGGGACCTTGTCTTGCTCTTCTTTTTGAATCTCTGACAGGGTCTAGCCTCATTCTGGCGATTCATAAGCTCTCAGAAAACGAAAGGGAAAAGAAAGAGTGGGGAGGGGTCCTTTAAAAGCGAAGCCTTAACCTGCCTCCTTTTTCCGTTTCTGCTTCCCACCTGCCCCCCACCCCTGACCTCCACCAGGTCCAGTCCCGTGACGTTCCTCATGCAGACAGAGCCCCTCTGCCCCAGCTCTGTTTGCTTAAATACAAGTAAAACTGCAGAACTTTTATTCAGTACCTGTTCTCTGGGGACCATGTGTGTCTGTCCCCTCTTATTACCGTCACAATAGGCCTTCAGAGTGGTCAGTTTCACCCCCATTTTACAGAAAGGTAAGTTGAGCCTCAGAGAGTGTGAAGACTGACCTGAGGAAGGTCAGCCTGGTGGCCAGTGAGTGGCAGAGCCCTGGCACGCCTGCCTCCACTGAAATGAGGTCACCTGGGCACAAGGCCACAGCAACAGCGAATAGGCTTTGAAATCTGCCCCTGAGAAGAGGAGAGGCAAGTGGCCTGGGGGGGGGCGGGGGTATAGTCTGGCAGATGTCATTGGACCTGGCTTGTGACTTCCCATGAGCACAGTGGCGACAGCAGGTCATGTGAGTGCCATCCAGTGAAGGGGAAGGAGGAGGGAGTCATTAATTCGCTCCCTGGCCTCCTGATTCCCTTACTGATGGAGAAGCAGCCTCTGCGAGAACTCAGCCGCACTGGGATCCTTTGGAGAGGCTGTGGCTGAGGCCTGGGGGCCGTGTCCGTCAGAGGAAATACCCAGGGGCAGCCCTCACCTCCTGCCTGGCCAGCTGAGTCCTCAGCCCAGGAGTCTCTCTGGTGCTGTGAGCAAGGCCAGCTCACGCCCAGCCGACGTCCCAGGCACACGGTCTGCTCCCTCCTCTGTCCCCCTCCCACACGCTGTTCTGTGGCTCACCCAGTGTCCCCTGGGGCTGCCCTCTCCCACAGTGGCCAGTTCACTTTGCCATTCTGGGTCCTTCTGTCACTCAGGTGAGAATAGAATGCCCCTCCCAGAGTATTTAGGACTTTCAAAGAGAGTCTGGATAGAGGACGGGGTTTAATCCACTGTGGTTGTCGACGAAGGTGGCGTGGAGGCAGTAACACGCAGCTTGACGTCCGGCCACACCTCCACCTGTGCTGATGGCCACATGGACACACAGCCTGGACCCCTTGTCCACACCCAAGCAGAAAGAAGGCCTTTCCCGGTACCTCCCAGGTGCCACCAGAGGGGAAACCAGGCGACACGTTTCCCTTCCGTCAGAGCAGCGTGGTGTGTGGGTGAAATCGCCGCGATGCCTGAGACCCGAGTAGCTGGAGAGCCGCTAGAACCTGCTAGATGGCAGGGCCTGGGCTGTGGTTGAGCAGAAGGCAGGCATCTGCTTAGCAGAGCTTCCTGGAGGGCAGGCCGGCGGCGGGAGGGCTCGGCCCCAAGGACTTCAGACGTCCCTCTAAACCCCAGAGCTGGTGACGCCGGTGCTCTTCCCCCACAGGTACTTCCACTGTCCGGCGGACAGCTCCGAGCTGGCCTACGACCCGCCGGTGGTCATGAACGCAGACACCCTGAGTTACTGTCAGAAGGAGGCCTGGTGTAAGCTGGCCTTCTACCTCCTCTCCTTCTTCTACTACCTGTACTGGTGAGTTTGCGCCCCTCTGGTGCGTCTGACTGCTGCGGGAAGTGGGGCGGGGTCTCAGACTGGGCCCCCTGTCTTCAGGAGGCGGCCTGCGACCCTATGGGACGTGAAGCCAGCTGTGAGACTCGGGTAGGGAGCGAGGGCTCCTGTATGCAGCAGCGAGGGACGGAGGTCCTGCAGGAGGCCTTGCCCCCGGACCTACGTGCGCATCCTCAGGGCCCTCAGCGGAGCGCATCCTACCCAAGGTGCGTCCTTGGGAAGGGCGGGCCCACTGCCCACAGGCCGCAGCCTCCAGCAGCTGCACAGTCAGCCGCATGGGTCCTCCATGACCCAAAGGCCCAGCCTAGTCACCCCTTGCCCCCACGTCTGCATGTGAGCACCCTTGGGACCATTGTAGAGACCCTGGCAAAGCCACGCTTCACCAAGGGGCACATGCATCATCAAACGCTCACACTTACACCTCTCCCGCTGTGACTCAACACCATTCCATTAAGTGAAACATGCTGACGTTGCAAGTCCACTTCAGGTACCCACCCCCACACCACCCCCCTCTCACAGTCTTCACCCTGAACATCCAGCTAAGCAGATGTCTTCTGGTTTCATACTCCACAGAGTACCTTTTCTGGAAACAGCTCTTCCTTCTTCCTATTCTGCTGGGGGCTCCTCTCTGAGGTGTCTCACCTGTCACCTTGCTGTCCTATTGATACCTGCAGCAGGGTGTGATATCTTCAGGTGTCCCAGCACTGCCTGAACAATGGCCTGGCTGACAGCAGCGAGTGAGGAGGAGGAGGAGGGTAGGGGGGGCGGTGCTAGACCCCAGGGCCACTTCAGGGTTCGGGTTGGGCCAGAACAGGATGTGAAATGGCCACATCTGTCCAGCACTGGAAAACAAGCCAGGCTTTGGTCCATGAGCTTTGCAAGCAACATGCAGTTTAGGGGCTAAATGGGATCATTGCCCATATGTGAGCAATGAGGAGACGGAATCTGAGATAATCAGATAATTTTCCCAGGGACGGTTAACAGAGCCACAGACCGACAGAGTTTAGCTGTCGGTCCAGCTACACTCTGTTCCCAAAAACTGGGCTCTGAACTGCCACCTGCCTTAGGAAACCTCTGGAAAAGTCTCGATCCTGGTGTGGTCTCTGGAGTTCCCGAATCACAGTCGCGGGGGATGGGGTGAAGGGAATGCTTCTTAAAATGCACATTCCTGGGCTCAGAGCTGCTGGTCCAGAATTTGGCAGCTCGGGAGCTCACCTGAGGGTAAGACCCGCCCCCCGGGGGTGCTGCTCGGTTTTGCTCAGTTCTGCCTCCTCCACCCTCTTCATCCTGTGTCCAGAAGACTCAGGGGCCCTGGCTGGTTTCCCCTGGAATAACCCAGCCTGGCAGGGGAGTCAGTTATTTTACCAGAATCTTCCTGGATTTAAGGCTTGGTCGAGGCTCAGGGTGGCCTCTTCCGCGCTCCTGGATGGATGGGGTGTCCTGGAACATGGCCTGCTTCAACTTGCAAGGAGCCTGAGGGTCCCAAAGCCTCTCTGGAGGTGCCTGCAGGTCCCCCCCCCCAAGTCCTCTGATCCCAAGTCTGACAGCTCTGGCCACTAGAGCTCACTCTGGCTGGCTCCTGTCTTGGGGAAACCTGCAGAGAGTAGCCTCTGACCTCCTGGCGACTTGACTCCCGGGCCGACATGGAGGTTCGGTCTCTTCCCTGGATGTCCTCAACCTCTCTCTTTGAGCCCTGCAGACTGTCCCCTGCCATAGAAGCACAGACTGAGTGGCCTGTCCCCAGAGCCAGCCAAACAAGTACTCCCCCTGGCTCCCGCTGCGTTAGGCGGGGGTCCACCTTAGCCCAGGCAGGGATGAGGCTGGTGGAGCTCCCTCATTTCACTTTTGTTGCAGTAACTGCTGAGCCCAAGGCATTGTGGGGAAGAAGGCAAAGGAACTCGCAGACAGACCAGAGCCGCCGTGTGCGCCGGGTTGTGGGCTGGGGCGGGGGGCTGTGGGTGCACTGGATGTGAGTATTCTGTGAATGACGGTGTTCCAGACGCCCTGTTGGACTCTCTGTCCCTCAGTTCGGTTTGGCTTCATGAGACATTTGTTAATTACTTTGTATCCGAAACAGAATTGGAAACAACTGCTGCTGGGCCTCACTGGGACCCTGGGTGGTTGCCAGGCTTCCTCTTTCTCCCGTGGGGGCTCTTCGAGGCTCATTGAGGCTCATCAAAGGCAAAGGATTCTCCTGCCTCAGGAGCTCCCAGCCCCTCAGATCCGGAGCTGGTAGAAAGCACAGGCCTGTCAGCCCGGGCCGCTGTCTTCACGAGGGAAGGGGACCCACGGGTACAGAGCTGTGTCTGAGCCGATCAGAGGATAGAGGCTCCAGTGACAGCAGCTGGGACTCTGTCCTTGCCGGGCTGAGGTTCCTGAGGACCTCAGAGTGGTCGAGAAGTGTGTCTGAGCTCTCAGCTGACAGCTCTCTGTCTGGCCCCGGAGCGTGGGCTCTTCGCGCCACACTGCACCGACCAACCCGGCCCCCGGAGCTACCCCTCCTCAGGTTGCCCTGTGGACCAGCAGGGGTGTGCAGGCTACACAGGATGGGGACTAGCAGTTGCTAATGCCAATACCAGTGCTAATGCTCACACTACTAGCTGGTTAGTCCAGTGTGGACTCTGCCCGCTCAACAGGAAGATCTTTTCAAGTCGGGAGTCCGAGCAGGCTGACTCTATCTGCCTAAAGTGGCACTGCCCTCCTGCCCCATCATGTGGTTTTCTTGATGGTAGAGATCTCTTCTGTTTTATTTGCCTCTGTGTCTGCAGTGCCTGGCACATAGTAGTTGCTCACTAAACCCTTGGCATTGCTATGGGGTGGCTGTGCACTCCTCTCAAGGCGAGGACAGAGGCTGCACCCTCACCGTTGTCTCCCAGCACTTGGGGTAGGGGGCTGGGCAGGCGGGAGGCGTGCCACCCACAGGTCTCAAATATGGGCCTTCAGCCAGGCAGGAGAGCCCTCTGGGGCTTTGCAGCTGGGCAGGGTTGGAAGTGGAGCATTTCAGGTTTTTCCTTCTGGTTTTCTTTCCTGGATTATCCTTCTTTCTCTCTCCCACGTGACAAGGTGCTGTTTTTCTTTCTGCCAATTCAGTAAAGTGCACATTTTGTACCAAACGTTCCTTGGTCTTGCAGAGTTTGCCGGCATTGATGCATCACCCAGCCCGAGCTGCACAGGCCGTCCTGGGAGCTTGGGGTGGCCAGCGGGATAAAGATGCCGCAGCCGCCCTGCTCCCACCCCCAGACCTGCCTGCACTGGGGAGAGAGGACTGACACCTGGATAATCAGCCTGATGAGAGTAATAATAGCCACTCGGAGTATCACATCTTTTATCTAAGAGATACAATAGGCTCTTCTAACCAATGTTCAGTCCAACGAGATGCTCTAGTGACTGGAAGGACAAGGGGCTGGCTTTTGGCAGGTGCCTCTTTTGAGGGTCAGTCTAGTCCTCTGTGGCCCCCACTAATGCCTTCTCTCCCCCTTCTTTCTGCATTCAGCATGATCTACACTTTAGTGAGCTCGTAAAGACCACACGCGTCATCAGAGACGGGGACGGGAGAGAGCCGAGGCTGAGAAGTCACATCTGCTGGCGATTGGAGAAGGGACCCGAGTGGGGATGTGTGAGGAGACCCGGCCGACACTGACTGACCCAGAACTGGGGCAGGCAGCCTCTGGGGGGCCGCACCAACCATGTACCCCAGTTTTCAGTGCTCACACCGCACTCAGGGGGTGGACCCCTTCTGAGCAGCAGGGGCCTCCTGAGCAAGAATTTCTGCTTCCTGGATCCACTTCATCAAACAACTCCCTCCAAGTTCACTCTGGTTTCCTGGATCGTGGGGGTGGGGGCTGGAAGTCTGGGAGGTGCCTGCTGAGGGACTGGAAAGACGGGAGTCAAGGCTGAGTCTGCAGGACCCACTGCAGCCCCAGGCTCTGGCGTTGCTTCTAAACCACGGCCATGCCCTGCACCTCAGGGGAGGGCCTGGGGGGCAGGCCGCTGCCTTCAGCTGTAGCCAGCCTTGAGCTTGAGGGGTGTCTGTGCTCGGGCCCTGCTTTGTGAGAGCCCAGCTCAGCGCCGCCTGGAGCTGGATGCAGCGTGACATGCTGGTCAAGAATTACACCCGAAGTCACAAAGATGCGGGACTGCGGGGCTGGGAAGGAGGACTCCTAGAGAGAAACAGATTTTTAAAATCATTTCCTACATGTTCAAGGTGTTACCACCCGAAGCCATCACGGGTCACGGAATGCACACAGCTGTCACCACCAGTCCAAGCAGCTGTCTTTCAAGGAGCCTCCCGGCAGCTCCACGGCCAGGAAGTGCTGGCGCGGCTGCCCGGAGCTGGGGCACAATGAGACAACACACTTCCAGCTTTATTTCGTGATGCTGCATCATCCGCACTGTTCGGTTCAACGTGAGGATGTTACCTTATTCAGAAATTTCCCTCTGACGTTCTCTCCTCTTTGAGGGGGGGCTGTGCTAGGAGGTTGTAAATGCCGAAAAGGCGGAGGTTTTCGTGATGCTGAGGTTGGGCGCAGCGTTGACTTTCTTCCCCCGACTCCCCTCCTTCCTTCCGTTTGACACACACAGGCTGTTTGCACGTGCACCCAGCGACCGTCTGAGCCCTGTGACTCAGGCTCCTGAACGGTGTTTCTGTAGCGCGCAGTGTGCTGTGCTTAAAGCGGCAGCCGGGGTGTCTCCCTGTGGTTGGTAAGTTGGTAGGTAGAAAAAGCAAAGTTTCAAAAAGGCACTTTGCTTCTAAATATTTTACAGAAAACAAAATGCAGACGTGCACCCTGGGGCTGAAGACAGAAAACCGGAGCATTCGAGGTGTTGTCTCTGGAAGCAGGCTCCCCCTTGGCCAGTCCCCACGGTCCCGGCTGGGGAGACGTGGTTGGGACGGAGCTTTACCTTTGGGCTGGTTGGCCTTGTCTTTGACGCCACTCCTGGGAGGAGCCAATCCTTCATCCAGAGAAGCGACACTGGCGTCCAGGCTGTGCACAGCAAATCGGACCCTGTGGCCATCTGGCACATACAGCTGAATGGGAGGGGGACGTGGCCCCGGTCCCTTCTTCACCACGGAGCTATTTTGTTTGTTTTCATGCTGGGTTGGCCAAAAAGTTCGTTTGGTTTTTTCCATAAGGTGGCTCCAGTAAACCCTTAGTTGTCTTTATGTCTTTAACTTCATTCAAAGCAAATGTTTTGTTAGATTGCATTGTGGCAGTTATCATATCAGTGTGCATTAAAAAAAAAGAAAAGCAAAATTGGTGAATTTTTGTGCAACCATTTTAATATTGAAGATGGAAGAAAATATGCAACATTTTCGGTATATTATGCTTTATTATTTCAAGAAAGATAAAAATGCAACTGAAACGCAAAAAAAAAAAAAAAAAAAAAAAAAAAAAAAAAAAAAAAAAAAAAAAAAAAAAAAAAAAAAAAAAAAGATTTGTACATTGTGTTGAGAAGGTGCCATGACTGATCAAATGTGTCAGAAGTGGTTTGTGAAGTTCCGTGCTGGAAGTCTCTCACTGGACGATGCTCCACGGTCAGGTAGACCAGCTGAAGTTGATAACGACCAAATTGAGACATTAATTGAGAACAATCAACATTATACCATTTGGGAGATAGACAACACACTCAAAATATCCAAATCAATAAAGTTATGGTGAAAATGAAAAATGTGCCTTTTATTTTATGGAAAAAAAAACCCACATGGACTTTTTGACCAACCCAATACTTGCCTCCTTTCTGAGAGATTTGAAGTAGCTTATAACGGTAAACACCACACAAAGGCCGTTAAAATGGCAATGGAAATTGAAACTTATAAAGAAGGAGGACACAGAGATACCAGCTTCCTGAGATACTCTTTTATTGTGGTTGAGCATTAAATTAGATATTTCTCTTAACAGTGAATAATAGCAACCCACATTTATACAGTGCTTAACGTTGCTTTCACATCTCATTTGACCCTCCTCACAATCCTCTTAAGTCGATACTATTCTTTTTCTCACTTTCTAAGTGAGTCCGTTGAAGCTCAGAGAGGGTAAGTGACTTACCTATAGTCACACAGCAGCCACAGACCTGCCTTTGAAGCCAGGTCATATGACTTTAAAAACTGCATGCCCTTTCCATCACTCCTGAAAGCTGGCAAAGTAGCTCAGGGTCCTATAAAGTTTTGATTAGTAACATTAACTTTCTGAGAAAAGATTTTTAAAGTAGAGCTAGAGCACAAGTGCCTGGTTTTCTTTCCCTTCATGTACCGCCCTCAGACTTGCTTTGTTGTAGGAGGTCTTTTTGTACGGTGGTCCTTTGAAAGCTTTCAAAGCTGCAAGTGCCTCTCAGGCAGTTCTTATGTTTCTGAAAGAGAAACATGAAATGTTTCCCTCCTACAAGTTGTGCTGGGGGAAAAAAATAACCCAAGTATTTTATTGGGAGTTTGAGCCAATTTTCAGTTCCTAGAGGAGCTAATCATGATAATAGAGAGTAAGAGTAGTGGGCGCAGTGCCCTGGCCTGGTGGCTCGGTTGGTTGGAGCATCATCCCATGCATCAAGAAGTTGCAGGTTTGATTCCCAGTCGGGGCACATGAGGGAGGAACTGATAGATGTTTCTCACATCTCTCTCTCTCTCTCTCTCTCTCTCTCTCTCTCTCTCTCTCTCTCTCTCTCTCTTTGTAAGATCGATTGGCATATCCTCAGGTGAGGATTCAGAAAGAGTAAAACCACAGTTGGTGGGGCCCATGTGCTGTGCCGGGCGCTGGGCTACCCCTTATACCATGATCTCACTCAGCCCTCACAACGAGCCTGCAAAATGGGATAGTCTCACCCCCACTTTACAGATGAGGAAACCGCGGAGGCTCAGGGCAGGTGCGTCTGCCCTCGGCAACCCAGCCAGACGTAAGCTCAGGGTGACAAGTCAGTGGCCAATTCTAACAGTAGCCATAAATTGAGGTGTCGGGCATTATTCTGTACACTTCACATGTTTTTGTCTGACCCTCCTGCCAAGACCGTGAGGTCAGTCCTGTCTCTTCTCTGGAGGAGGAAACCCTGTGAAGGTGAGTCCCGTGCGGAGACCCACGGCTGGTCGGGGGTGAGATCCACACCCAGGGCTGCCGCCACCACCACCACCCTCATCATCTCATCCACTCGGAGAGCTCGTCTCTCACTGCTTATCGCACAGACATGTCCAAGGGGAGGAAGGCGGGCGAGGCAGGTGCCATGGCCCCGTGGGTGCATCGCACAGGGAAGGGCACCCTCGGGTGACAGAGGCTCTCCCTGCCAAGCCTGAGTCTGGTTGTCGAGGAGCAGGTTTCTCAGGGGCCCAGGCAGCACGGGGTTGGCGATCTGGCTCCTCTCCCTCGGGGAGGCAGAGTGCAGGCCTGGCACGGTTGTGCCCGAACAGTCACAGCAGGACTCGGGGACGCCGCTGAAGCGTCCTTGGCACCCGGCCCAGTGCAGGGAGCACCGGCACCGCTGCCCTGCTGTCAGAGAGATGAGAGGACGTCACATGTGCAAAGAGCTCGGAAGAGGGCCCCGCCCACGGCGAGCACTACCTAACTCCGCGTAGGGGCGAGTTGTCCCCACCACCCTCAGAGCGCCCCGTGCCCATCCAGGGCAAGGTCCTCCAAAGGGATGGACATCACCGGGCCGTGTGGGGAAACAGGGGAAGGTCCCTGGACCCAGCTGCCTTCCCGATGCCTTGTTCCCTGAGTGGAGGTCAGGCTAGGACCCGAGACCTTTCAACGCCACACTTGTTATCCTGTAACAATGACCACTGCTGTCGAATGTTAGCCGTGTGCTGGGCACTGAGTGCAGCTTAAACACGCGTGTTCTCCTTCAGTGCCCGCAACATCATTATGAAGTAGGAACTGTGAGCGCCCCCAATTTACAGTCGAAATCCTAAAGCTTACAGAGGTTAAACAAATGAGTCGAGGTCACAGTTACCAGTGAGGAACTAGTAATTCTGGGCCTTGACTCTTGTGTGTTCCTGAAAGGGAGGGACAGCGCGGGGAGGGCAAAGGGAGGTGAGGAAGCGGAGCCACAGGGAGAAAGTGCAGCGGGCGTGGGGCTGTCCCAGGAGCGTGGCCCTGCTCCCCTCTTGAGTTTCACAGCAAGCACCTCCTAACGAGCTTGCAATCACAGGGTTTGCGCTGTGGGATCTGGTACAAGCCCCTCAACTTCTCTGAGGCTCAGCTTCCCCAGCTCTGAGACGGGGGTGGTGATATCCGTCCTTTGAGTGTGTTTGTGATGAAGTGACTGGTCAGGGCCGCTCAACGACTCTCGGTCCACGGTGCCCCACTCCCCCTCCGTACGCAGAGTTAGAGTGAGGGTTGCATAGAATAAAACAGTGAAGCGCTTCTCATAGTAACACACGGCAACGTTCAATGAATCTTAGCTTCTTTCCCTTCAACCCTGGAGGCAGACTGTCCCAGACAGGAGGCACGGGTAATGGAGCTCAGCCCTCCTGAGAAAAATCTCCCCTTGACTTCCTATTTTTAGGCTTGGTAATTGCACCGACGCTGAATAAAGTTGTCACCGTTACGACAGCTCTGTTCTCCTACAGGAGAGATGAACGCAGCCAGCAGCGTGCTTTGACAACAATTCATTGCACTCACGCTGTGCCGTTGCGCAGATCCATTGCATAACACGTCTGGGGCTCGGGCCGCTCCGCTGCCAAACGTGCTCAGGTGCACGAAATCTAGCTCTCGGGGCCGCCTCTCCCCGCCAGACACCCGGGCGGCCTCTGCTCCCACGCCTCAGGCAGAAAGCTGCCCTCACCGTGGGTGTCTGCAGGTCGCTGTTCAGGACGCGACCAGGCGGTCCTAGGGAAGGATGGGGAGTCTTAGCTTCTTGCTGGTTAGGAGCCGGGAGCAGAGTCCCCCTGTTCCCTGGAGCCCTGCCTGAGATGGAAGTACAGTCCTACCTCAGCCCTTGATGGCTTCAGGACTCATCAAACCCCGTACTTGTCACATTTTGACGAGAAAAAAAAATGTTTCGGCACCGGGAGCTTGCTTGGGACTCGTCACACTCGCTAGAGCTGGTATGAGCCACCACACCGTCCCGCAAGAGAAAATGCTTCATCACCCGTCCCTTAAAAAATTCGTTTGGTACTCGTCAGTCTCGGCATTCGTCACCGGGACAGATGAATGATGATCGCCAAGGTACCACGGTATTTTGCAGGGCTGCATTTGTAGCGGGAAAGGATCTTGGTGTTAACACCGGCGATAGCAGTGTTGTTGCTTCAGGTGACCCTGTGACAGAAGCAGGGTCGGAACAATCACAACATAGTATGTACCAGGCTTGGCCCCACCCCTGTACGATCATTTCTGCTCCTATTAACTTTTGCCCAGAGAGCTCTAGATGCCCCAAGAGTATCTGCCTGTTCTGTGAACCTGACCTTGAGGACACCACGGGATGCCCACATCTTCTTCCCGCCCAGCTCGTGGTGCACCAGAGCTTTCTCCTACAGGCTTGTGAGAGCAAATTGTTAAAATTTTTAAGGGATTTTGTTGAGCAGTTAAACGCAGCCATTGTTAAAACTGGTTCTGTAAGCTTACAATTAAATAAATTATGTTAAAAACAAAGGTAATATATAGTCAAAATTTATCACCTCCTAATTATTTTGCTGCCCTTCACTGTCATGTGTCCTTGAACTTATGTCTATTGTGTCTATGGCAGAAATACTATCTAACCGCCTGCTACTGTGCATGTCCCTTGTCTTTGTGTTTTGTGAGGTCTCATTAGTAGCTTGAAACCGGCTACAGTGGGAGTATTTACACCACAGAAATTGGCAAGTGATACAGATGAGTTCCCTCCTCCCCCCTCACGGCCCCCTTCCCTCTCCAGTGCTGGTTGTTAACCGTTTACTAGTCCTCACGGTTCACATTTGCTAGTCTGTACTGTTCTGACCTCTGGCACAAGGCTGGCCGCACTGCAGGAATCAGTGACCCGAGTGGCAGCTGGTGGCCAGTACCTCTGAGGGATTGGGTGCCAGACCCTAAAGTTCAAGGCCCTGGAGGTGCCGCTGTCTTCATGGCTAGACCTGCCCCTGCCCCACAGCAGTGACACTGTGGTGCAGCCACTTAGGTGCTTTTTGTCCATCGGAGATGATGGCCAAGTAGCCCCTTAGGTTTTATGCACCGTAGGTCACGAGGGCGTGAGTGCAGAGATAATATAAGTGAAACGTACTCTGCTGAGCGTGAAAATACATTTACACATTGACCCTCGCTCTGCTGCCCTCAAATTAACTTGGGAACTGTCACTCTTCCTGTAGGATGGGTCCCTTCCCAGGAGGCTTCCAAGGTCCTGCAGTGGCTGGGTCGATGTTTCTTGTCCGAAAGCTGGGGTGAACCCCCCTTATAAAGGGGACTTAGTGATTCGTGAGATGATGTCTGTGAAGTGCCTGGTGCTGTGCTTTGCACGCAATGCAAGCTCAGTAACTGTTCTCCTTCCTCTGCTCGTCCTTCCTCTGCTTGGCTTTGCCGTTCACAATGCGGGTGTGCCCTTCCCTGCCAGCCCGTGGCGGCTATTCCTCTCTACACACTCTCTCCTCCCTGGGCCTCTGGGAACCTCAGGGCAGGTGCACATCTCTTGGTCTGGAGTCGCAACGGCCGGAGGAAGCTGTTTTGTTTCCTGGAGTGAGGCTGCCTGCCTGCCTCTCAGTGCGGAGAGACTGAAATGCCGTGGCAGGCCGTCTGTTCAGACGCCAAAACGGGCTCTGAGCAGTAAACCCTGGCCTTTTCAGACATGTTTGGTCCATCAGAAAAACATCACCTCCCTGGTAGGAATATATTTCTGATATTTCAGAGCAGGGGAAGCAGGGACATGAGAAGCCCGTTGAATACCAGCTCCCGCATTAAACTATCATGAAACACCTCAGTCAGGACCCCGTGCCTGGGAGCGTCTGGCCTGATTGCAGCAGTGAGGACCGTTGGGCAGCGCTTGCGGCTCTGGGGGAGATCTCGTTGGTTGGTGGCCTCACCAGACTGGCCTTGTGATGTTCTTATTTTCCCACAGCTAACCTGAGAGTGAGGTTGATGTTGAGGTAAGTTTATAGATCATGCAAGGGACAGAGAGGCCTCTCAGGGACATGGAGACCACTGCCCGGTTGATGTCCCGGCAGCTCCCCGAGGGGCAGCTCGGTACCCTGTACCCTGGGCAACTGGTCTGTGAAATCAGCAGTTCTTGGTGCGTAATTAATATCTTATGACTGACTAGATTAAAAACAACTGTTCCTCAAAATCTAGCACCGTCTGGCAGCAGCCACTTCTGGGTAAAAATGAGAAGATGAGGCAGGATTGTGCTCTCCCTTTGAGGCATGTGCCACCGAGGCAGGTCTGGGTTAGTAGGAAACCCCCATCATCGGTTTCTGCTTCACAGTTGGGGGAACCCAGCCCAGCCAGGCCCCAGCATGCAGCGCCAGTTGGGTGACGATACTTTCTAAACAGCGGGAAGCCAAGAATGCTGGCTCATGGATCAGCATCGGCCCGGATGGTGGAAGATCATCCCGAATTGGGCCCCATGGAGCTTTGTGGTGAGCCCTGTCCTGTTTAACATTTATTATCAGTGACTTGGACAAAGGCAACTGATCAATTCTGAGATGATACAAAGCTGAAAAGGATTAAATCGGGGCAGAAACAGGAGATTTAGAAAGTACCTCACAAGCTCAGACTCACTGAAGGATGGAGCAGACATAAATGGAAGGTGTAGAGGTTGTCAAAAGAGTCAGCAGCCTGTGTGCGGGACCCTCGCCCTCGCCCTCACCCACGGTGAACGCCAAAGCCAGTGGCTCCTCTTCGCTCTCCAAAGCTGTGTTAGGACTTGGGAGACCCAGGCTCCTTCAATCCTGTAGCTCCTCCTATTCAGGGTCTTTAGGACTCTCTCCAATCAGTCAACAGATGGGAAAAGAGCCGGAGGATCATGTGACCAGCACACATCACTTCTCCCTTCCCTCTGCTTAGATCTCATTGGTACAGCCCTGCCCACCCAACCCCACAAAAGTCTGGGGCACGGAGTCTCGGGTGGGGGTCTGGTGAGTGTGAAGCGGTCCCCATCGCAGATCAATGTCTTTGAACACCAACTGGTCCCTGAGGTGAAAAATGTCAAAGGTGGTAAATAGAGGGAGGGGGCTGAGGAGAATGTTCTGGGCTACAGCTGCTCATTTGTAAATCGCCTTCTGGACAATGAAAGGAGAAAAGGAAAGAAAAGGAAAAAGAAAACTCTATCCATAATTTTGTTTTTGTTTGATTTTTGTCATTGAGGGTTGCCTTTCAGAACCTTACTAGCAGGAAGGGGATGTGTGTTGGGGGACAGGCTGAAACTGAGTGGGAAGATGAGGACTACTCCTCCTTTTGAATTAGTGTCAGCGGTGTGTGCACACACGCCCCCCAGCACACGCCCCTCCTGCCCTACTAGGCCTCCAATGAGAAGGGGAAAGAAGTAGCAGGCTAATCGGGGAGGAGCGAAGGAGTGGCAGCGTGGGTAAAGGAGGGGAGATCAGGCTATTTCAGGCTTCCTGTAAGCCAATATTGTCTCCTTGCTAGTTAATTTCACTTCAAATGAAGTTGAAAGGTAATCTGATAGGTTTCATTATCTCTGCAAATAATTCATCAATGCAGATGAACTCAGAACTATGATGTCGCATGTAGGAGGGGCTCAAGGTCCGACAAGGTGAGAATTGTCAGCACTGCACTGGAGCTGACAGCCAGTATCGGGACGGTCCCTTTTTATCAAAGTTCTCTGTGTGATGAAGAAAAAAGACAGCTAAACGGATCGCATCTGCAGCAGCCGGCAGACCAGGGCAGATCCGCAGAGCTGCGCATGGATGTGTGTGGGGCTGCCAGAGGCCGTGTGCCCGGGGAGAACTTCGCAGGCACGGGACTCTCACATCTCTCTGATGACAAGAGCAGTTCGGATAGGCAGAGAGGACAGGCATGTTCAGTTCCAGAATCCCACACTGCGGAAGGAGAATCAGAATACATTTATCAGCACAAGAGTGCTCATTTGTACTTCCTGCTGCTTTGCTCAGGCTGTTGATGCATCGCTCCTGAGCTGGTCACATCCATTCTCCAAGCCCCTGTCCCACTCCACCGCCCCCTGATGGACAGCACAAAGTGAAGACGGAACATATACTTTGTCTGGGGGACCAGAAGGAAACATGTCTTTTCTGTAAGCAGTAAAGCATTGCTTTGTGGTAAGTACACTTGAGCAGATGGACTGCCTTCTTCAACCCTGAAATATGTATAAACTTATGACATAAACTCATAAATTTCAGGATGACTGTGACAGTAAGTGGATAGAGTGCATATGATTAACACTTGCAAGCTAATGCACCTGTTTATTCATTTGTATATAATTTATTCACTCATTCATTTATTTATACCGTCAAAGTTTATAGAATCTCTGCCATGCACCACATTGAATGTACAAAGATGAATAGGATGAACCTGCTGCTCTCACCCCTCAAGCAGCACACACCTGTCTCTTTCTCTAGCTCTGTTTCTATTCGTCCATCCATCCCTCCCTCCATCCATCCCTCTCACCCATCCATGCATGCAGCCATCCATCCATCTATCCATTTTTCTTCATTCCATCCATCCATCCATCCATCCATCATGCCCACTGGGGACCTCAGTGGCCCTCGGAGATTCAATTGAGCCTCACCCGAATATTATAGCTCTTTGAAACTCTAAAACTCCTCTGTGTACCCATGTTTACCCCCCTCCTCTCTGCCCTTTATGAGCTGTTGGACAGTCCTCATTCTAGAACATTGGTATGGACACAAAGTCTTGTCCTGTCACAGGCTTTTCGTCTTCAATTCACATGCCTCGGTTACTTTGTGAATTTAGTAATTTGGCGTAAGATGGGGAGGAACAAAGGAAAGAGGCACATCGAGGAGCCTTTGACCTTCATCCCATTTCTCTCCCTTTCTCTTACTTTTCTTGTGTTTCTTCTAAAGATACACAAATAAACTCCTGTTTATTCCAACCCTCTTCACCCCCAACACACTCACACACGCACAACACCCAGTCTCATACTCGATAAGTCGTAGTCTGGAGGCTCAACTTTTCCCCATGTCAGTCAGTTGGCGAAAAAGCAGTTTTCTGAAGAAACCTTCCCAAAGGGTGTTCTAGGAAGAAAAATGATCCCCTTACTACATATTAATTATCTATGTATCTTCTATCTTAAAACCCCAGTCTTAAGGCATGACGCAGGTAAAAGACCATGTGATGGGAAATGACTGACACGCAGGTATGTAGGTAGGTAGTATACCTTAAAACTAGGGGGAACTTCTATACACCTCAGAAAAAGAAAACTTAAAAACTTCCACAATTACAGTTCTGCTTGCATTTTCTAGTTCTTACGCTAATGTTTTGAAAGTGTCTTGGCCCGAGATCCTGCCTACAAGGCACAAAAATACAAGTTGGAGCAAAGAGCCACGTATTGGTTATCTACATCTCTGTAACAAATCCCCCCAAAGCTCAAGCATTCAGCACCGCACAGTTCCTTCTGGCTCAGGGCATCTCCCGAGGTTGTCGTCCAGGTCTTGGCTGGGTCTGCGGTCCTGTTTGGTGGAGAAGATGGCTCTCATGTGGCTCTAAGCAAGAGGGTTCTTACAACATGATCCGTGGCTGCACCAGAGTGATCCCGAGGAGAGGGAGAAATCACAATGTATCCTTGACCTTGCACCGATGACCTAGACTTGAAGGTGGCGGGAACTATACGTGGGCTTGGCTACTAGTGGTGAGGCTCACTGAGGGCCAGCTTGGAGGCTGGTACCCCGGGGCATGTACTTAAGGGCTAGATTCTATTTTACGAATGTCTGAGAGCAAGAAACCAGGAGAATCGGAACTGGGAAGATAGGAACTCCTGGTCTCTTTCATCCCTGCTTCCGTCTAGTTCCTTTCCTTCTACTGCTGTACACGACCTTATATGGTCACTGCAGGCTCCAAGTCCACATGCTTCGCAGCTCAGCACTAACACCAACAGCGAAGCGCTTTACATCAGTGTATTTTATAACTATCATTGCAATGGCTGACATTTCTTAGGCAGTCACATTCCATGCGCTACGGTAAGTGCGCTGCCTAAGTGATTGCCTCCCATTCCCAAATCACATGTCCATTTGACGGATGAGGAGACGATAAGTGACGTTCAGGGTTACCCGGCCAGAGGCCCTGTGCCATTCATTTACGTTTCTTTTGGCAGAATCTCACCGGTGTCACCGGTGGTCAGGTTTCCCTCTGTGGCCGGGAAGACAGATATCATAGCAAGGGGCCGCTCCCTCTCAGGCTGTGGGAACCACATCCTGAATTAGATGGAAGAATGACGCATGGCAGGAAAATTAATTAACCTCTCTGCTAGAGTAAGACATCACTTCGTTAAGCCTAAGACTTTGCCTTAATTGCCGCCATTAGTAAATAGAAATCTACTTCTGCAGTGTGCGGACCACAGCTAAAAGCACCGAACAGGCTATGAAAGGCTTTCTCTCTTGGAATGATTTTCTCCCGGCAATCTCAGGGGGTGCTATCTTTATCATATTAAATTTTTCTATCTTGTGGCATGCGTTATAGCTTGTGGAGAAGCAGGGAGCGTTTGAAAGGTGACAAAAGTAAAAGTCCCAGACGAAAGGCTTCTGATGAATGTGCATTTAAAATAGACCTGCAGGCCCTTCTGCTAATTAATGAGAGGGTGAGTCAGGATTTCCCCGTAAAATCTAGAGAACGCGCTGAAATATTAAGCACTTCATCCCACTCTGCTGTATTTTTGTCTCATTTCCTGAGTATTTTTAAGTATTTTTATTCTGTTTCTGGTGAATTCCTGTGTACTGGCTGGCAAGCGCAGGAAGGTGGATGAGTAGGATCCACGACCCAGACAGGGGAGGGGCCGTTCATTCACTCGACACCCGCCGAGCTGCGCGTGTGAGGTGTGATGCCGGGCGAGCGTGTGTTCAGAATCCACCCATCACCCTCTCATTGAGCTTCCTGAAGGAGGGCTAGGGCCTGACACCCCGACTGAGGCTGTGAAGGTTTAAAAAAGAAAAGAAAAGGGGATACGATGGGTAAGAGAAGCTTCTTGTTCCTAAAAGATCATGAAGTATCATCCAGAAAATAAAATCCGCAAGAAACAATCAAGAAACAAAACGAGACAGTCTCGAAGTGGGAAATCTGATGGTACCATCTCTGGGAACACCAGGAATTTAGTCCACGGGGCCCACGAGCAGGTGGGCAGGGCCGGGAGGCTTCTCAGGGGTGGTGTCACAGGGGCGGGGCTCCAAGACCCCAACCCCCTGAGCAGTGGCTCTGCCTTACATGTCATCTTCCCACGCCCCTGATGGAGCTAAAACTGAAACTGGATGTGGTGATGAGCTGGGGTTTGGACCAGGCCAGGTTAGAACCTCAGGGGCCCTGACCCTGCAGCCCACGCCCCTTCCTAGATTCTAAAGTTGAAGATTTCTCCCAGAGGAGGGGCCCCAGCCCTGGAACCTTCCGTCCTTCTCTGGTTCCAAACCCGAGGACGGGGCCCCATGGAGAGAGCTCAGAGGAGAGAGACAGAGGGTGATGGTGGGAGAGTCAGCCTGCAGGGCCTGGTACCGTTCACTCTGAGAAAACTGAAGGATGAAATGAAAAGATCCTTAAGTACATTGAAGGCCTGGCCCAGAAAGAGGCTGGCGATGGGCTCTGACTTGTCTGAAGGCATTTGAAGAGACCGAAAGAACTATCCCAAGACTGTTGGAAGGTTTGGGGTCAGTGCCGTAGGGCTCCTGCCCACCCTGACCCTTCTGTCCAGTTGTCTCAACCAGGAAAAACGTCCCCTGACCTGACGGGGCGGGGTTGGGGGTGCTGGTGGCCACTGACTTCACTCTGGCTGCTGGCGCCCACCCTGGTGAGTTTACCACCTCTCGGCTTCTGCCAAGGCCCACGTCCTGACGGTTAACCGGCCTTTGTTCAGCTGGCGGAGCACACTTTTTAAGGGGCCGCATCTCTCTGCAATAATTTTACAGCTCAAACAGAAACGATTTTTTCATGAAATGTTTTTAATCACACTTCAGCATTCCGACATGCTTGCTCTTCATGCTCGCACCTCACTGGGATTGTTCCGCTAAACCCTTGTCATAACCCTCCAGGTGAGGTGCCACCATGCTTTCTGTGTCAGCAGGGGAGGACACTGAGGTCAGGGGACAGAGGGCACATGGCGGTGAGCTGGGAACCCAGCCGGCAAGTTTGGCTCCGGGGCCCACATTCTGGACTCTTCTGTGTGCCTGCGCCAACCTGCCAGCTGAGAGGAGCTGAAACCCTGGGCTTCATCTTGGTGTCCAGAAGATACCCAGAGTAACACTTACATTTAGCTCATTCAATCAGGAGCTCAGGAGCTCCCTGGAATAGTTCCTGGTTGGGGGTGGGGGGTGTGGGTGGTGATGTTGGTTCTCATTTTGAAAGGTTGGGACATGGTGGCAACGGGAGGTTCTGTTTAAAGGACCGTTACTGTGGTTTTGAATAATGTAAGACTATGCCAGGGTCAGGGTTTACTGGTTTAAATGCTATTTTTCATGAACACAAACTGCAAGGGACTGAGTTTGGGCTGCCAGGGGAGGTGAAGGAGCAATTCGGGGCCTGAGCTCCTCGTTGAAACATTGAGTTCTCAGACAGGATGGGGGGCAATGAGTTCTCGCTGGTCAGGACTTTCATTGTGATAATTTCTAAGTGGTTTGACTCAAATGCCTGGTTTGAGTCTACCCCCGGTTACATCCTGTCTCCATTCGGGCTACTCTAACAAAGTCCACAGACTGGGTGGCTTATGAACATCAGACATTTATTTCTCCCTCGAATGCCTGCATCCCCACAAAATTCATAACCCCAAGTGAGAGCATGGGAGGTGGGGCCTTTGGGGGGTAATTAGGGTTAGATGAGGTCATGAAGGTGGTACCCCCATGAAAGGGATGGGTGCCCTTTTAAGAGTCACGGAGAACCTGCTGTTCCCAGCTCTCCGCCACGTGAAGACACAGAAAACAGCCGGAGATCTACGACCTGGAAAAGGGCCCTCGCCGGAACTTGACCACACTGGTGCCAAGAGGCTTTACATAACTCGCCCTTTGCAGGTGAGTAGGAAGATTGCTTTACCGGAAGGGCTGACGTGTATCGAGATCACGATGTCTCAAATGCAGAAACGGTGGATAAAAATAAGCCGAGCTCCTTCGACAGCTCCCTGCCCTATATAGCTGTCCCCAAAACTGCCGTCTTGTCCTGCCCAGGTGTAAATAGTCTCCCTGTTTAGAAACGGCACAGAGGGAGGTGAATGAATGGGCTAGGGAGACTCGTCATAACCGTCACACTGAGAAGCTTAAAACCCTTTATAGGAAAAATACTAATGCCTGCCAGTTGTTGGGGACCCACCTCTGGGCCAGGGCCCCCCCAATACGTGATCCTGTTTAATCTCCCCGCCGACCCTGCAGGGCTCCTCTGTTCTACCGCACTGGTGAGGAAGCATGCTCAGCGCCGTGATGTCGCTTGTTCAGGGTCAGGCAGACAGTGATGGGAAACCGGAAGTCAGACACTGGTCACTCTTGTCCTGAGTCCATGTTATTTTCTCTGGACCCGTCTGCTAATGACTGGCCAGGGGCCGAGCTTCGCAGGTGCGTCAGAAGACCTTGTCCCTCATCACTGTCAGGAAATTCTCAGCCTGATCCTTGGGATGAAAGGCGCTCTGCAGTGAGGCCGCTTGCGAAGGAGGAAGCCTGAAATGAAAATCCCTCTCGCTGAGGCAGAGTCCTCCCACCCCCGGCTTCCCTGGACCTCGGGGGCTGAGGGTTTGGTTCCTGGTCTAAAAGTGCCAGTCCGCATGGGGTGACCCTCTGGGGGCCCTGCCTGCCTCTGTGTGCTGGCCTTTCCCAGATTTCCTGGTGAGAATGGCCATCGGGATTTTTAAGCGGTCCAGTGAATAGTGTCTATTCCCTGTCCAGATTCTGCATCAGAAACAAGGCAAAGAGCAAAGCAGGTGCAAGCCAAATACTCGGCACAGAAAAGGGAGACACTGGGCAAGGCTGCTGAGCGTGAGAGCCAGACGGGTTTCTGCTGTGGGATGGTGGGAAGCAAAACCTGACGTGGAGGTGAGGTGGCAGGGAGTCTGTTAGGGAGCTCTCTTTGGGCCTAACACCGTGACAGGGAACTGGACGGCAGCAGGGTTGGCAGGAAAAGCATCGCCATAGTCTTATCAAAGCCTCCGCTGAGTCTTTGGAGCCTGCTGGGTCTTCCTGCTTCTAGGGAGCCAGTGATTGGGTTCAGGTGCCTCTAACAAGGGGCGTGATCTCGGGAGACCCCAGCGTTAACCCATTAAGGGGAATTCCCAGGAAGGGCTTGATAGAGGATGGCCATCAGCTGCCAGCTGGTCTTGGGGCTGAACTGATATTCACTGTCTTCCTTGTCCTCAGCGAACACCGCTGCTGGGCTAGGTGGCTTGCCGGGCGGTGGCTCAGCTTGTCATCGCGGTGACTGCAGCCCCACACCTTCCTTCCTTGGGCATGGTTGCTCCATTTGATCTTCAGCTGCCCCCTGCAGCTCAATGAGAAGTTGAGTTAGGAGTAAAAAGATTGGTTTCGAAGGAGTGGGAGGTGGTTTCTGCTTCCACGTCTCTTATCGTTCAAAAAAGCAGCAGATAAAGATGTTCAGAAATGGTATTGTGAGCAGAGGGGCCTCGGTGCGCCTGTCAGCCAGGAGGCAGTGAGCGAAGATCCTGGGGAGGCTGGTCCACTCACAGGGACCTGGGCAGGGGGTGCTGCTGCCTAGGCACCCCTCGGGATGGCCCCAGTTGGGCTGAGCTTAGCAAAGCCTGGACCACCTTGGGAATTATTCAGAGACCATTAAGCACCTATTGCTTGTGGATTAATTAATTTAGAAGACGGAAGGAATTAAGTGGCCCTTTAACATGATGGGAAGCTTTAAGATATTATGAATGGCAATTAATCTAGGCTCTCTGGCAAATTCATAAGCACACTTAGCAAATAATTGCATCTAATTGTAATGACAATTATGACTGGAGGCTGCTGCCAGTGGTCTTAGCACAGGCGAGGCACAGACCCAAGGGTACGTGGTTCTCCTTGAATTGATGTGGCGTTTCTCAGATCACATGAAGTCAGTAAAGGAGGAGGAACCAGGCTTTGAGAGAAAAGAGGAAAAGCCTATTAGCATTAGTAGTTCTTGGGCGTAATAGCGTTCCTGGTTGAAATTCAGCAGAGAAACCTAGCCAACCAATAACAGATTGAAGTGCCAAGCAAACAATAAAGATTTAAGCCCCAGATGAAATTAGTAAGCAGACCTTCCCTCATGATTCAGAACCTGTGTTGACTTTGGAGTTAATCTTCATTTCAGTTGGAAAGGCACCTGGACTTTGCCAGGGCGTCTGGGAGACCACACACTCAGCTGCCTTCCATTGCGTCGTGGTGATCCCGGGTTTCTGGGAAGCTCGTTCACCTTCAGGAATTAGAGTTTCCACTTTGACACTGAGGGGCAGTCTGCTGGGTGGGGAGGAGAAAGCCTTAGGATGCTTTATAGAACTAGAGGTTTCCCACCAATGAAAATAACCAGGGAGTTTAAAGAACAAAAACCAAAACCAGCCAAACGTTCCATGGTCCCATCCCTCTAAGGGTTTGATTTAACTGATCCAGGGGGTTTGCTCAGGTGACTTCATGGTATAGCAGAGGCTGGGGGCCACCCAGTTCCATATTCAGCTGGTCTGGTGGGGAAGCCCGAGAACCTGCCTTTCTAGCAAGTTCCCAGGTGAAGCCAATGCTGCTGGACCTAAGGCCAGAGCTTTGAGAACCACTGTCTTACAGTATCCTGACCCTTCAGCCTGTGGGGGGTGGGGGGGTGGGTATTAAACACAGCCATGCCCAGTGGTCCGTAAAGGTGAACGGTGGCTATTCCAGCACCATTTGGGACAGCCTCCCAGAACCCTCCTTGATTCGCTCAGGTTGGCTTCGTTTCTGCTCTGGGCTCTACCTGGTTCCAGACACGCAGCTGCTTCTCCCATTCACAGCAGCATCTGGATCTAGCTCTTGGCTCCGGCTCCCCTGGCCCTTGGCCCCCTGGCCCTGACTCTTGGCGTGTGTTCGGGTGTTGGCTCTGTCTCCTCCTCCTGGTTCTTTTTGGTCTGGGCAGCTGAGAGTAGACAGCTGTCCCTGGCTTCTGTCCCTGGAGACCACCCTCCAGCATGGGCTCCTTGTCAGGCCTCCTGGACCCTACAAGGCCTAGGGCGAAGGTGGACGGTGACAGTGTCAGCAGTGAGGACATCAGTCAGTGTGCTTTTCAACACAGTTCTCAGGCTTCTCACAATAACTTTATGTTAACAACAGCAACCATAGCAACTCAAACAGCTGATGCTCTTTGAATCCACATCATATGCTAGGCTCGTGGTATGCCAAACGCTCATCCGGACAATCTCCTGTTGTGTTTTCTTGTTCCCCAGCTCTACCGAGTGTTGCCTGGGGCCAGGGGTCGTGCCTTACCCAGGTTGCCACTGTAATCTAACGGAACTAATGGTCTCGTGTGGCTTTCAGCTAGTCCCTCCCTTTGTAAGAGGTAGTACTATTTTCATTGATTTGAGACATTTAAAGAGAGAGGGGAAATATTGAGCCGCAGAACAGGGCAGTTTTATGCCACGCGGCATCGCTATGAAAGCCCCTGCTACTCCGAGCAGCTGGGAGCACTGTGTTGGCCGCCTGCCCTGCCCTGCTGTGCGGTCGACACAGCTCTGGGCTGCACAAGATGCAGAGCCTCCGGTCTGGTCTACGAAGCAAAACCGAACAAAGACAACACAGAAAGCAAAAGGCCAACCTTGCTTATGAATATAGATGAAGACATTCTAAACAAAACATGAGCAAACAGCATTCCATCCTCTTCCGCATAATGCAGGAGGGGCCGTGCCAGAAATGGAAGGATTGTTCAGCATTAGCAAGCGTATTAATAGAGCTCATAAAAGACTCTGTGGCGCTGGGGGTGTTGGGACCAGGAAGTGGGAGCCATGAGACGGGTTTGAATAGAGTGAAGTGATGTGAAGTAACTGGTTTCACGGGACCGTTCGGGCTGGTGAGGAGGACGGATGGAAGCGAGGCGAGAGTGGAAGCTGAGTTAGAGGTGTGATGGGCAGAGTAATGCCCGCCAGAGATGCCCACATCCTGATCTCATATGTCCACATACCTGCGTATGTGCCGTCTACATATTTAAATTAGAGCATGTTAATTTACAAGGGGAAATTAAGGTTGCAGAGGGAAATCTGGTTGCTTACCAGCTGACCTTGAGATGGGGAGATTGTCCTGGATCCATGTTGGACCAAGGTAATCACAGGACCCTTAGCAGTGAAAGAGCAATGCAGCGGGAGAAAGACTTGACCGTGAGCTGGGCAAGGCAGGCAGTCTATGGGAGCTAGAGAAGACAAGGGCATGAGTCACCCCCGAATCCACAGAAGGGACGCAGCCCCACTGCCACCTTGATTTTAGCCTGTGAGACCCACTGCAGACTTCATACCTCCAGAACAGGAAGCTAATAAATCTGTGTTGTTTTTAGCTGCTAAACTGTGGCAATTTGTTACAGCGGCACCAGGTGTGCCGCTGCGCTAATCCGGGTGGGAGTCCGTGGTGGCGGGGACTCGGGTGGTGGCAGGAAGTAGCAGCTGGGCTCTGGACAGAGTCTGAAGTGGAGTCCACAGGATTTACTGCGAAACTGAACACAGGGGGTGAGAAACGAGACGTCGAGGTGATACTCTGCCGAGAGAAAGGGCTCGACGTTTCTTTGGAGAGACGGGCAAAATTTAAAGAATTCCACAGGGGGCCGACAGCTTTCTTCCCCGCTCCCAGCCCCTCCACGCCTCACACCCAAGGGCCAGGGTCCGGACCAGAAGCATGCCTCGTGGATTCTGTGGGCCCTTTTTTCTAGATTTCTACCCTAACCTGGGCCCTTAAGATATTGCCACAGTCAGTTACAAAATAGTCACAGGGATGTAAAGTACAGTAGAGGAAACAGTCAATAATATTGTAATAACTCTGTACAGTGCCAGGTGGGGATGAGACTTATCGGGGGGGTCGCTTTGTAAGGTTTGTAAATGTCTAATCACTATGCCGTGCACTGAAGTGGGTGTAATGTTGAATGTCAACCGTCAATAAAAAATAAAGAAACATTCACAAAAGATACTGCCACATTAATAAGAGTCACAAAGAAAAAAAGTTAATTATGATATTTGCAGTATATTCCCCACCCCCCCTGATGGAGACACAGAGAGAATCCCTGAATCCCCCTCCGCTCTTTCCTTCCAGGGGAAAGTCTGAAGTTGTCAGCCCAGTGCCTTGGCGCCTGTAACAGGCCAGGCCAGAGCATTCCCAAGAAAGGAAGCGAATGTCTAGTGGGAGAGGGAAGATAAGGTCCAGGGGTGGGGGTGGAGGACGGCGGGAGGGGTCGGAGCTGCTCGGATGGGTCTCGGGCAGGTGCCGGCAGCGAGCTGGAAATGAAATGGAGACAGAGGCTTTGATCAGAAGGCGTGTGACAGAGACTGAGAGGGCAGGAAAGGGAAAGAGGATTTTGAGATCGTTGCTGTGGTTTAAACTATTTCCTCCATGATGTTCTTTGCGAGCATCAGCAAGAACCGGAATGGCTTTTAAGCACAAAGATGAGACACATCTCCTTCCCTGTCCCTCATTTGTCCATACGCCTCGGCTACCCTCCTCCTGGCCACACTGTGGTCCTCGGGGCTCAGCTCGTTCTTCCTCCCTGGATGCCAAACAATGGAACTATGTCTCTTAGTCTTGAAACTGCATCCTCGCAACTGCTGAGGGAAGAAACAATCTCACCGAGATATAACGCTCTCCACTTTCTTGATGCTATTCTGCATCATGAAACAATTCCTGCAAACAGTAAAATGGAAGAACACTTACTTTATGCTGTTTTCTGAAAGGTATAAATGTGAGGAGTTTTGTTTCATAAAGCAGAAGAAGGTTGCTGACATGTTCTTCTTCCATGTAGGTGGGTATAGAAATAAGTAACACCTAGACTTGGTTAGATTTCTTATTTTGAACAAAAAAAGATGGGGCATCTGGCTCCCATTCTTCACAATCAAAGACTTCAGTTGGCGGAACTGTGTTTCCTGGAGTTTCAGTCCGAGCAGGGACTGGCCTGTGGGGTCAACTGCGGAACTCGCAAGAACAAGGACCTGCCAGCCCTAAGAGAGAATGGGCCTCAACCAGCCTCTGTATGCATCCGGGGGAGGTAAAGCCATCGTCCTGAGTAATGGTTTCCTGCCCGCCCCCACCCCACTGGAAGCCGCATAGGAGAGAAGGGCTGGAGGGACCCCCAAACCACCAGAGAAAAGACCCATTGTCAGGACAGCCTGTCCCATCCAGCCCGGAGACCTGTCCTCCCCCAGCCCATGGCTGCTCAGCTCTGTCCTTGCAACCTTTTTTGGTTTTGACCCATTTTGGGGAAGAGTGAAGTCAGAGGAGTGAAAACCAGTCGCTCCCCCAGAGGTTACAGTGTAGTCCACAGCTAGCCATGTTTTGTTCATTCCTCTGTTGACTCCATAGCACCGAGAATGGCCACGCCCATTCCAGTGTAACTCAATTCATTATCGTCTCAAGAGAAATGTATTCCCCCAAGTGGCACGATGGTTGGCGGTGGTCTTTCCTCAGGCGTCTGGTGAGGGCTTGGGTCTTCATTCAGGAGCTTGGAGTGTCTTCCACTTGAATTCACAGCCCACCTACACCTCCAGGCGGGCGGACTCCAGGTCCAAGCCTCTTTCCAAAGTGTTCTAGAATGTTGCAGCCATCTTTAGAGACAAACAAGCAAACAGCACAGTCAGATGTGAGTGGTGCAGCAGCTCAGCCTCCTAAAAAAAGAAAGCTCTTACATAAGACACCACTAGGAGAAAAACATCGTTAAAGATTGCGGAAATAATAAAATGCAACACCTGTTTCTAATAAAAGCTCTATTAAAAATTAGGAATAGATGGATGCTTTCTTAACCCAGTTAAAAGGCATTGCAAGAAACAGTGAAATAATGAAGAACTTTGCATTAAACCAGGTACAAAAATAAGGAGGCCCATAATCACCAATATTATTTATTTTTCTGAACACTGGCCAATTTAATAAAAATACAATAAAAATATCCTAAATATTATAAGAAAAACCTTATTATTTGCAGATGGGAATGCATCTAGAGAAAATTGAAAGGAGTAAAATTGAAAAATATGAAAATTAATGGGCTCAGTAGGGTAGCTGAATACATAATAAATACATAAAAATCAATAGCTGGCTTTTATAACATTAAAAACAAGTTATAAAATATAATGAAAACTGGGATTCTGATGATAACGAAAAGTATGAAATGCCTAAAAGCAACCGTAACAAGAAAATCTAGAATGTATTTAGAGAAAACTAACAGTGTTATTGAGAATTATTTAAAAACTTGGATAGAATGATGGAATATTATAATGATGTCAATTCTTTACAACTGAACTACAATTGAACTACTATAGTGTCATTTAATTCAATAGTACAATGTGATATTTTCCTAAGTTGAAAAAAATTATTCCTACTTTCACCTGGCAGAAAAAGCAGGCAAGAATAGCAATGAGTCAGGGAGGGAATATTAAATTATTAGATATTAAAATGCAGAAACTTCAGTAATTAAAAGTGTGATATTCATGCAGGAACAGAGCAGGCTTGCTACGAGCTGTCACGACACTATTTTTGCACACCTGTTAGACGTATTGTAATTAAGTACGGCTGGTTTGTTTGTTTAGGAAATCTGCTCCCCTGTGTAAGCATCTCCCAAACCCAGCACAATGTCTGGCAAATAGTAGGCACTGAACACATATTTGCAAAATGAGTGAATGGATAAGTGAGAAGGAAAAGCAAAGAAACACATTACGTATAAGAATCTAATGTCTTTCAAGCCTTCGCCGGGTGGTTTAGTCTCTTGGAGCGTCAATTCCTGGTCAGGGCACATCTAGGTTGTGGGTTTGATTCCTGGTGGAGGCATGTGCGGGAGGCAACTGATGGGTGTTTCTTTCTCTTTCCCTCCCCCTTGTCCCTCCTCTGTCTCTGAAATCAATGAGCAGATCCTCTGGTGAGGACTGAAAAAAAAAAGTATCTAAAATCTTTCAGTAAGCAAGAGACATCTGCAATAAAATTAGGTTAACTGGGTAGGAATTTGGGAGTAAAATCAGCTTATTCTCATTGTACATACTAAACTGCATTCTATACCATTTCTGAATAGTAAGCTAAATTCTTGATGAAATAAGTGAGGAGTTAAGTTTAAAAAGTTCAAACTATAGAAAAAATGGAAAAGAAAAAGTAGTGGATATTTACCAACACTCTGTAACACTTAGAACAGAGGGAAAGACTGGCATTTGGCAAGGTAAACTTTTAACACCTTTCTAGGTCCCACGACTATGCATACGAACGAGCAGATTCATGAAAATTATAATTTTTCATTTTGCAGAAAAGATGGCGGAAGTAGTAGGACACACCTGTCAGGTCCTTCAGAATATTCTCTCCCTTTGAGGTAATAAGATACAAGTTTGTTTGGATGGAAGGGAAGGGATTTTGAAACTCTAAGGATCTAAGCTTAGGTTTAGCTTTGCAGCCTAAAGCAAATTAATGTCCGATCCTCAGTTTCTTCATTTTCAAGATGGGGTTATGATTATTTACCTGAAAAGGTCTTTGTGAATAGTTGCAATGCAAGGAAAAGCCCTGGAGAATACTAAGTGCTCAATAAGTAATCATTATTAGCTCTTACTACTATTTTGTATCTAAAAACCCATCTCAGATCAAAGCTAACTATAAAATTAGTTTCATGCACAAAGGTGCTGATATGGATTATTTATAGTCCAGAATATCTAAACATCTTCATAAGGGAATGGCGGCCTAAACTAAGGTTCATTTTCTCACCAGAATATCCTGCAACCATTAAAATGAGTTCATGAGGGTTATGTAACATCATGGAAAAATGTTCATGGCAATGCGCAGGGAAAAAGCTGAGTGGCAAACTGTATTTATAGTATGTTTACAATGTTGTGAAAGAAAAAATCATATCTACATATGAATAATAGCCTGAATGGAAAAATACAAAAATGTTAACAGTAACTACATTTATGAGAATTATGGATGGCTTATTTTCTAGAATGATTTTCTGCATTTCCAATTTGTAAAGTGATTACATAATATCTTTAAAATAAAAATCTACACATTTAGGGAAGAAAAACCAAAGACACTGCACAATTTACTTTTGCGACCCGGATACTATTTAAAGAGTCAGCCTTGGGCCATCAGTTGAGGCTTTGACACCTCTTGCCATTTGCAAAGCCCTGGAAAGCAAGAAAAACCCTCTCAAGTTCTAAAACTTAAGCCTAGACTGGTAGGGGACTTCGTCTATCACTAGGGTCCTTGAGAATTCAGCTGGGGACCACAGGAGGAAGAATCCAGAAGCACAGTCAGGCCTACTGCTGGGAATCAAGTTCAGGAAAGTGGTGGTGAATACACAGCACAGTGGTTCTGAGGGCAGTCTGGCAAGAATGTTAGTATCTATTAATTTAATAATCTCACTGTTACTATCAGTCCCAATGAAATAAACAGATGTGGGCAAAGAGGCAAAAAAAAAAAAAAAGATGCGGATCACTAAACTATTTATCACAACGAAAAGCTAAGCACAAGTTTAAGTGCAGCAGTGGGGAGCTGGTTTAATAAATTAATGTTTATATGATGAACCAATGTGGAGCCATTAAAATTGGTTTGGAACACTATTATTATAAATGTTAAGTGATAAAAAAAAAAACCAGTGAGCCATACATACATTAGGATTCCAATTCAGGAAAAGAACGATAAAATCCATATATATGAGCAAGTAGGTGAATGTGAGTTGACCAGAAGAAATACCTTAGGAAGTTAAAATAGTTTTATCTGGGTGGGACAGTAATGAGTGATTATTAATTCCTTTATGTTTTTACATGTTTTCAATTAATTTTTACATAAGCATACATTACTTTCAGCTACAACACAAAGCTAAATATTACCCAACAAAGAAACTAGCAATTATCATGGGGATTGAAGAATATTTGTTTCTAGGACGGTTTCTACCCTAAGGAGGAAACTTGCTCATCTCCTTGTCTCTTCGGTCCTGTCTGCACCTGCACGTCCGCAGCATCAGCAGCGACACCAGCTGCTCGCTTGTTAGACTCAGCGAATGTGTAGCGGACCCTCCTCATGATCGCGCTTTCAGCTTCCTGCCTTCGTGATGAGCCCACATATCGGTTCACGTAGAAGTTTACCTAAATGGCTCCCTCCCTGCAAAGGTTTTGTGAATCGTCAGTCTCAAGCCCCCATCCCTGCTTTCTGAGCCCAGAAACAGTTGGGTTGTCTGGGTCCAGCCAGGTGATGGAAGCTGAGAAAGATGTCTCTCTCGCAGGAGCAGATCTTGGGCCGGAATGAAAATGTGAGCCCTGCCCAGCGAGGACTGCTTGTCTAGTTTGTGGCTTCATGCTCAGCAGCCCACATACCCACCTGCACATGTAGAAATCAACAGTATGTGAAATCATTTTGAACGAGTCAACAAATGAGTCGAATTTTGTTGAACGAATGAAAGGGAAACAGCAACAAAGAAAGGGTGGGGTGTGAACACCTGTTACTCTTGTGCCGTGGGAGTCAGATCGTGCGAGTCTCTCTCCATTCTTCACATCCAGACGTCAAAGCTCATCGGCTCAGATTTACTTACATTCCAGGACGGTAAAGATAAGACGTGTCTTCCTTCCGGGAAGATTTGTTTCCACTGCGGGGCGATAAAGATAATGTCTCTCTCTGGAGGGGAGGGTGAGCAAGCTCGGGGTCCTCAGCTGTCACACACGAGCTCCGTGCTCAGTATTCACTGGGCCATTGGTATTCACCTGCGTCATCCCGGTGGGTGGGACTCGGGGAGCAAGGAAACCGATGCAAACGTGAAGCTTATGTGTCAACTGCGCTGTGAGTAACAAAGGTTCTGCAGCCACTCGGGCTCACTGTTCTTTTCCAGCTGTGATAAACAACCTGCCCGTGGTCAGTGCTGAAGCTTAGTGATTTCTGGACTTGGACATGCCTGTTATGGTTTTGCTTGGCATCCATGATCCAGGTGAGCAACAGCATTTGGAGGTAGCTGGAGTATGTGTGTTATGACCTTGTTAAGTTAACCCATGTCAACTGGAGGCTGGGGTGCTCAATGGTGAGTCCTGGTTCACCAACAGACCACCAGAGAAATGGAAACTGAGACATTTATTTTATTTTTTTAAACATTTTATTTATTTATCTTTAGAGGGGAAGGGAAGGAGAGAGGGAGAGAGGGAGAGAAATATCAATGTATGGTTGCTTCTCATGCGTCCCTTGCTGGGATCTGGCCTGCAACCCAGGCGTGTGCCCTGACTGGGAATTGAACCACGATCCTTGCTTCGCAGGCCCACACTCAATCCACTGAGCTACACCAGCCAGGGCTAAAACAGAGACATTTATTACTCACAGGTCCTAGAGGAAGAACACAGCATGCCATGAGGTCCAGGCAGAGGGCAGCGAGAGACAGACATGGGACCTGGGCACATACCTTTTTAGGATTCAAGGGCAGAGTGCCTTTGGATTTCCAGGCTAGGGTCAGTGGATTCAAACACAGACCACATGGCCTTATTTAGGGGACCCACAAGGCATCCAGGCCCTGGGAGGCGGGGGAGACTGTTGATCACAGGGTTGTTGGGGAGTCACGTCAGGAACTTACATGGGCTTGTGTCTGTGGGCTGCTATCGGGGGCAGGTGCTAGTGTGAGGGGCTGGTGTCAGGTTAAGGCCCGCGGGCCACCTGGCCAAACGGAATGGATGCTGATGCAGCAGTACCACGGGGCCGCTGAGCTCATCTGTCAACACTGTGCTTCGTATTCAGACAAACTTCCACCCCGTGACCTTGGGTAAATTACTTAATGTCTCTTAGCCTCCGATTGCACATCTGTAAAGTGACTTTCTTACAGCATTGCCATCAAGATTAAATATGAAGCAACCAGCATAGTGGCAGGCGCCCAGTTGTACACCATCCTACAAAAATTTATTTACCCTCTAGCCTACACGTCCAGGAATCACACTGCTCAAAAACAAAAATCCAGCTGAGTAAATTGAAAGAGCAAATTGACTTTGATTCATATTCAGTGATTCATAAATTGGACAGCATCCCCTCTAGCAAATAGAAAGGAGCTCTGCTGTAGAAGAAAGGCTTTTAAAAGCAGAAAGGGTGTAGAAAAAACCGTAAATTATTAGTAAAGAATGCACTGTTTCAGGCTTGGTTGCCCCGCTAAGGGGAGCGGGAGGAGCCTGAGGGGCGGATTAGCTCTCGGTGCTGACCAGGCGATGCCACGTGGACCGACTGGTTAGAGGTGACATTCCTCGGAAGCCGAAACCGTGACCAGGTTCAGTGTTAAATCTTGGTTTGCTGACTCGGCCTTGGCACACAAGCGACTCTGTTGTGGGTGTTGTCTGTTTTTTAACAACACATGACAATTTACTCCATTCGATACAATAGACTGCTCGTTTATAACTTTTAATCTACAATTTCCACTTAGAATAAAAGCTCTTCTTAAAATAAAAAAAGTCACTTAATTTAAATTCTTATTGAACACAGTTAATGGATTTTTCACAGCCATATTAAATACTTTCATAAAACAGTTGTAAATATATAAAATGATACAGAAATATACAAAGTAGCTGATTGCACAAAGAAGAATCTTATTTATCCTTAATTCCCCAGAGGAACATTTATTAAGCAACAGCCTGGCAGCTACTCGACATGCATTATCTTATTCTAAGCTTCCAGCAATTTTCTGTTGCATTGTTTGCAAATCAGGAAATTTAGGCCCAGATATGGAGAAACTTGTATAAGTTCCCACCGGGGTGGGACCAGGATTTGAACCCTGGGTCTATGTATCCTTAGAACAGGAACTCTTTCCTCCACAAGCTTTAGGAAGCCATCTAGAAAGCGTTTACTTTAAGCTTCTAGACCTTGGCAGCCAGTTCTCCGCCCTCTTCCTCCTCCCCTTAGAGGTCAAGCTCAGCTCTCCTTGGTGCCTTGTCACTGAGCCCCATTGTCCTCAAAGTGGCTGGGACTTCTGTCTCCTGCTGTGTGGGACTCTGCCTCCTTCTCCCAGGCACTGACTGTGAAATTTCACACGCACAGGGATTTTAATATTTGTTGGATTGTTTTTGCCAAAAGAGGAAGAAGGACCCAGTGACAGAGCTGCGTGTGAGAGTGACAATGGAGGGGCTATGGGGTGGGCACTGTCTTTTTTTTTTTTTTTTTTTAAATTTTTTGGACTCCCTGATTTCTGAATCCCCTTCGTATATTTGGGACTTCCACCATGTGAGTGGAGAAGTCCACACCAGGGTTGTCCTGGCCTTCTTGTGACCTCAGTGTGGTGCATGACCGAGTTCTGGGCAACCCAACAGACCCAGCAAGGGCTCTGAACTGGAAACGAGCAAGCAGGAGGCGGTCTGGGCCAAAGGCTGAAAGATGAGTATCACTCACAGAAAGATTAGTGTCAATGTCTGGGAACCATCGGTGAATCTTGGGGGGTGAGAAACACAGTGAACCACAGCAGGGAAGAAGGCTGAACTTCTGCTCTGCTCCCGGTGCCCCCTTGGCCCCAGCCCTGGGCACATGTCTGGTACCCTCAGAACTGTGGGTTCATCGGGGAAAGGGGCCTGCGTTCTGTGGGGGTGTCTTCATGTCCTTTTGGAGGGTGCTGGCAGTGGAGGGGCGGGGGGGGGGGGTCTTGGGGAGGAGCCCGGAGCAGAGACTGCGAGCAATTTGTTTCCGAGTGCACTGCCACAAGCCAGCTTTGTTCTTTCCATCACAAAAGAAGTCAGAGGGAGCCAGGCCGGAGCTAATGCTCACTGTCCCAAAGGCTCAGCTCTCGGGCCCCTTCTAGCCATCTGTTCCTCCAATGGCGTTTGGCTTCTGCCCCAAGGAGGCTGCTTAAACTCCAGCCACCATGTCCACGTTCCAGTCTGCAAGAATGAGAGAGAGAAAGTAGCAAGAGCATGTGTTAGCTATCTTTTAAGGAACTTTCCTGGAAGTTGGCCACACAGAACTTCCGATTCCATCTAACTGACCAGCACTCAGCTGCGTGGCCACATCTAACTACATGGAAATGTGGGACACCGGGCTTCGGGCGCACATGTGCACAGCTGAAAATTAAGGAATCTATCTGCGCCCCCACCTAACACAGGGAGCTGGAAGGGTAAAATGCTCTCCCCTGATCCTCGTCAACCTTTCTGCCCCAACAGTGCCCCTAATCAGGTGACCCAGAAAAACTCTTGCCATGAGCTTTGGGACGCTGTCCAGGCTACAAAGTGTCACCTATCACATGAGCAAGTCACTCATTCAGGGCGGAAGGGCGCACCTGTGCATGGCCAGGTGCATTCCAGAAGGCAGGTGCCGCCCTGGCGTGCCGCTCAGTGGCGACAGCTGTGCTGCACACTCTCTCGCATGGAAACCGCCCTGCCCAGGTGGCCTGACACCTGGAACCAGCACTCCCTGTGTAGCCAACACGGTCCCACCTGTCTTCTCTGGCCAAGAGTGCAAGGACTGGTCATGCCACGGCCCTCCGTGGGGCTGGGAAGACAGTGATGAAGATGGGTGGGGGGCGGGGGCGGGGCAGAGCAGCTCGAAGGGCTGGCGCTGCAGGGTTAGAAGAACATTCAGGGGGCCTTTACTCTATGCCAAGCCCCATTCAGCATTTTGTATTTAGTCCTCACCGTGAGCTTGGGGAGAAGGTGGACTCACTATTCCTGTTTTATAGATGAACCTCATCTATAGATGAGATGGAGCTTCCTCAAGGTGAACCCAGCTAATAAGTAAGTGACGCAGCAACACTTTATGTTCCAGGCCCTTCTGACCCAAGAGAGTCCCCTTGAACTCCTACGTCATGCCCTGCAGCCTTCAGAAGGGGCTTTCGGAAATTCTCACCTCTTTCTGGGCTTCCTCCCAGTGAGATGGAGCCAGAGCAGGAGAGGCGCACGACGGTGACCGCTGTCGTGGCGGCAGCTTCATTTTGTCACGGGGAAACCAGGTGGGTAGGAGGGGCTTCTGAGCAAAACCAATGCCGGCTAATTGTTCTAGATAAGCATCTGCGCCGTGTAAGCGTGAAAGTGGCACTTATTTCCCTCCTTCATTCCCACCTCTCTTCTCTCTGCTTTGAGCCGTTGTCAGAGATGCTAACAAGCTGGCAGGGGATGTCAAGAAAGGGATAATTTATTCCCCTTCTCTGGCAACTAAGGATATCATCTCCCCGGTGACAGCCACGCTCTTCCCACAAGAAAGAGAGAAGCAAGCAAAATCAGGCGTCCTAATTAGTGGCCAGCTGGGGTTTTGTGCCTCATATGTGTGTTCAGGTGACAAGGGACGGGAAAGATTTTATTTCCAGGTACCTTTCTGTGTCGTCCGAAGGAAGTTGGCCTACGGGGCCCAAAGGCTGGTCCCAGGGACCCTCGTGAGCACAGGTCCGCACACCCAGCCAGCCAGCGCCGAAGGCTCTGCCCAGTCAGCCCTGGATTCTCCTTTGAGAGCACGCACAGGGACTGACTCAGAAAACCAGAGGGCCTGGTGGGCTGTTGTGGTTGTCTATTTAGTTTTTGTTTGTTTAAAAAATGTTCGTAGCCCAGTTTGCTTGGTTCATGTAGTCACATTCCTTGGCTCCCCTTGTCAACCAACACTCCAATCCATGGTGGTTTTGTCAGCTGTAGACCAATGGGTAGATGTCATCAGAATCAATTCTTCTCCATGGTCCACAGAGTCCAGAAGAAGAAAAAAGTGAATTAGTTGCTCAGGAGATAATTCTTCCTGGAAACTGAGACCTTAAAGAAATTTCTTCTGTGGTTTTTATAAGGTAACTTCTGCAGTATAGGGAACAAGATATCTGGTAATAAGATAGTCTCATAATCAGGGACACCAGGCTTAACAAATAAAAATGTGGGACACCAGTTAAATTCAAATTTGAGATAAACAGTGAATACTTTTTTAGTAGAAATAATGTCTCATGAACTGTTTGGGATGTGACTTATACTAAAAAAATTATTTGATACTATATGGTCTCCCTTATATGTGGCATCTGAAAAAGTCACGCTCAAAAAGCAGAGGGTAGAAAGTGGTTACCGGGGGTCAGAGGGTGAGAGACACGGGCAGAGGGCGGGCAGAGGGCGCGAAGTTCGCTGTGCAGAGCGGACGAGCCCCAGGGGGTCCAGCATGAGCGTGGTGACTGTAGTTGATAGCACTGTGGTGCGTACCTGAAATCTGGAAGTGTGCCCGCCACACAATCAACAGGTGACTATGTGAGGTGATGGGTATGTAAATGAGCTTGATTATGACAGCCGTTTCAGAGTGTTTACATATATCAAAACATCACATTGTCCACCTTAAATGCATGCATTTTTTATTGCCCCAAATAAATTTGATGTTTATCTGAAATTCAACTTCAACTGGAATTTTCCTGTTTTACGGAGGAACTTGACATGATAAATGCAACATGGAGACTCACAGGGCTTCTTTTATTTTTACCCACGTGCTGTACACATGTGTTCAGGAAGTTAGAGTTCAGTGCGGTTCGACACAAAAATGCAGTTTGCTATAAAAGCGAGGTCCCTCCGCTATTCCCTCCCTGCCCTTCCCGTATTCCAGGAAAAGCTGTTTCAGGCTCCTCTGTTTTGTCTGTCTGGCTGTCTGTTCGTTCTGGTTGAGGGAGGGTTAGCTCCATTCCTCTAAGTGCCGTGCTCATGTTGCTACATCTTGCTTTCTCGGGTTTGGATGTTACCATTGGCCTCTCTTCTACGGAAGATGAGAATCTGAGCTTTCAGCACCCCCCTCAGGCACATGTCCCTCCTCCACATTCTCACACTATAGTCATGTGGTAATTTTGACCATTATTATGACCATGTAAATCCTGTTCACAGCCGAGCCATTTACATTTACTTGGCACCATAACTTTTGGAGAGTTTGTTGTGTTTTGGGTTTTGGTGTTTTTTTTTTGAGTTAACAATGATGCTTATCACCATCTTGTCCCAAAACTCTCTCCCACTTCTGTGAATCTCTTAATAGATTCAAAACACACTAAATATTCCATCAACTTCGCTTGCTCCAGGAAGGCCCGCCCGCTTCCTACCTCTTCCCGCTTGAATTGGCCAATCCCTTGGCCAGCTGCACAGCTCCTCCTGGGGTCTCCCTGTGTCACCCTGGGGACAGTCCCTTTGCCTCTTGTCTGGATCACCCGTTCCTTGGAGGCAGTGTCTCCTGTTTCCTGATGGAGTACGCCTTCCAAGATGCCCGCAATAACTACTTGTACTGGAAGAAGAGTGGATGGGTTCATGAAAACCACAGCGAGAAGTGAAAACGGTGGCCCCAGGGCCCTTCACTTTGCTGTGCACATCTTGTGGCACCGAAGACGAAACTTGGACTTTGCCTCCCTTGTCCCTTCTCTGTCCCCCTCATCCGTCTTGCCTCCCCAGAAGCAAGTGTCACGCCAGGATGTCTCCACGTTCTAGCCGAGAGGTCGGGGCAAACAGCAGTAATGAGTTTAATAGATGAGAGGCCCCCCGGGCTGCGGGCAGGATGCCCACATGTCCCGCTGGCCGGGCACGGCTGAGGAATACCCAGCCCTGCACTTCCTCCTGAGCCTGGCAGGCTTTCATCTCGTTATTGAACCGGCGTGTCCAAATCTTGACTCTCTCCCACCGTGCCAAACAAAACCGTCTGAGCGAAGAGCCATTAAAATGTCATTAGAAGCAGCAGGCAGCAGGTGCCGAAATGTATGACTGTGAACTGAGGGTGATGAGTAATGGAGGTAATGGGACTCAGCTCTCTTTATTTGCTTTTTTCCTTCTTCACTAGTGATTAAATAAAGTGCCTAGTGATTTAATGATTTGCCTTTCTCCTAATGGGATGTGGATGGTCGTAGAGGGGGTGGATTTGTTTTCTATCAGCAAACTGGAGCTTGACAGAGAATGTTTCTGTTTTCTGACCCACACTCTCATTTCTTCTCTTTCATTCGTGTTTCCTCACCTGATAGAATACACATCATGTAGCAGGAGAGCTTCAGTATTTCCTTCTTTTGATATGCCAGAGATGTGACCTCAGCCTCACCTGGTCTGGCCGGAAGTGTTGGTTGCGTTTGTCTGGCTAATAAAACAACATCGTTAGGCTCCGTGACAGCAATGAAGGTGTTTTACGGTCTAAGCTGCACACATAGATCAAAAGACTTTACAAAAGAGAGAGCAGGAGGGTCTTCCTTACCTGCAGCTGACCCACGGGTTGTAGAGACAGCAGGAAAACAAACAGGTTCACTTACTCTGGACTCCGAGAGCAGGAGCAGGGCTGGGCCAGCCAGTTTTGTGGACGGGAAGACTGAGGCAGAGGATTTCCTCTAGGGGTGTCCAACCTTTTGGCGTCTCTGCACCACAGTGGAAGAAGAAGAGCTGTCTTGGACCACACATTAAATACATTGCATCATGTAATCGCAAAAAAAAATCTCATGGTGTTTTAAGTAAATTCACGACCTTGTGTTGGGTTGCTTTCATAGCCACGAGCCATGGATTGGACATCCCTGCTCTAGAACAACATAAATTAGAATGGAAACTGGAACCCCACTCGTGAATAAGACTGTGCGACTTAGAAGCTGAGTTCAATGAACAGTTACATTGAACCCTGTGAATTTTCAGGTACTCGGGGGGGAAATAACTATTAAATATACCTGCTCATGGGGGATGTTGCTCTGTCCACTTGGAGGGATGTATCTGCATGAAATTAATTCCTTTTATTAAGAAAAGCAGACTCAGGAGCGTTTTGGCAGCCAGGAGCTGTTCATAATAAAACCCCAAACTGAAAGGCAGCCATTGTCGGGGTTCGTGCTTTTTAGTTCTATGGCAAGTTTGACAAGTTGAGTCCCCAGCCCCACCCCCCACCCCCCCGCTTAAAACAGGCCAGACAGAGGGTCCCAGACACTTTTTGAGGAAAGAGGAAGGAAAATTGTTTTTGTGAAAACGAGGGAAGGAGATAAACAGTGAAGGGTGGGTGACAGAAAATGTTAGATGACAAAGAAGATTGCGCTGTCTCCACACTATTGTCTAAGACAGCAGCAAATCCGAGAAAGACCAGGAAATCGGGAGTGGTGGGTGCGCAGAGGGGCAGAGGGGTCAGCAGCAAACCTCTGGGAGGTTTTGGGCAAATGTCCGCCTGACACGGGCTGGTCCCTGCTGTCATCGTTCACGCTGCGTCTTGCTCATTGTCAGAGCTAGAGAAGGTGCCATCGGGCTTGACACACAGTGAATATGCAGGAGATAACTGTTGAATGATTTCCTAAATAACTGTTTAATTGTTATTTAATAATAACAGCTTGCTTCAGAATTGTACTTTCTAAAGTCCCTGCACACACATTATCTCACTTCCTTCTTGGAGCCTGCTGGGAGGCAGGCAGGGCAAGTGCTGGGGCTTAAAAAGCAAGTTTAATCACTTCCTCTTAAGCTTTAGAGAAGAGAGGATAGAGCCCAAGTTACATTGCTTATTGCATGCCGCGAAAAACTGGGGAACATCGTGTGCTTCTTCAGAATTCCTTCTGTGGGATTCTAGAAAAAATATTCTAGGTCACCTCTATACTGTTTCTAATTATCTTCAGTTACAGACATATGCCCCGGACTCTGAGTCACGGACTGTGAAGCCTGCACACACACAGAATTACTCTTCAGGCTAAAAACCAGTGGCAATGACCTGAACCTGGAAAACAATTCACGGTCTTGTCCAGGGTGGGAGCTGCAGATGGCGTGATCGGACACTTCCGTTCCATCGTTTGTCCCTCTGGGAGCCCGGGAGTTTCAGGACTCGCCACGCTGAGTCATGCTTGACACCAGAAGGTGGGGGGGGAGGGGGTAGTGTTGCAGGGGACAGACTCTAAGAGTAGGCACCGAGCTCTAACGGGCTGTCTTTGGTTTGGGGTGTGACCAGAAGCCACACAATTTGGACTCCAAGACCAGGAGGCAGGAAGCAGGAAAAGGCGATGTGAGAAGGGAATGGGCCTTTGTGCTTTTCCCCACCTCCTGTCTATCCCGCCTCTGACAGGCGCTCTGGTTTTCCTCTGACGAACCACTTTTCACCCCCCCAGGCTCTGGTGGGTAAGCCTACTGGTAGTTGGGTGACCTCAGGCTGCCCCACGAGTGTCTGCCATCTCCCCAGCTGAAGACGTTGGCTCAGGGATGCACGCGTGATTCAAGTTTCCTCCAAAGAGACTCAGTTCTTTTTCATTTAGTTTTTAAATTTTTAAAGAGAGGGAGAGAAAAAACATCAATTTGTTGTTCCACTCCTCCACCCACTCATTGGTTGCTTCCTGTATGTGTCCTGACTGGGGATTGAACACACGACCTCCACATATCTAGCTGCTGCTCTAACCAATTGAGCTACCAGGCCAAGGCCCAAAGATGCTCAGTTTTGAGACTTTGACGAAGCCGTTGGGATGGAGAGGCTGTCCTACTGGAGATGCTAGCTGGAAAGAAAATGCAAACCTGGAGCTGGCAAGTTCACCATGGATAGGTCCTGTCTGAGATCAGCCCAACACAGAGAAAAGCAGAACTGAGAGGTGAGGAAAGAGATGCGGGCTTGGTCTGGATGACCTTTGTCCCTGGATACAGTTGTACCTAACATCCATCCTATTGACTTTTCAGTTACCAAACCTAATTCTTATGTAATCAGCTAATAATTCTCACTCTCTCTCCCTTTCTCTCTCTCTCTCACTCACTCTCATGAGTTGGAGCTATATTTCTGGTTTTTGTTTGTTTTCGCGACTCACAATCCTGACGGAAGCAGGCACCTTGGGGTGGCGTGGGGGGAAGGACAGGTGAAGAAGCTTGGCTGGGAAGTCTGTTCACCCGAGACCAGGGTTCTGAAGCTCACAGCCTCCAGGTGGAAAACAGGAAAGGAGATGAGCAGCCACAGGATTCTAAGAGGACGCGTGGTTGGGTAGAGGCGCGGGGGCAGCAGCAGGTGGCGCAGCCAGGCGATCCCCTGGCGGCGTGATTTGCAGTGCTGCAGGTGGGCGCCGTGCTGAAAGGGATGTATGGGGATGGTTTGCAAAGACGTAGGTGAAATAGAATTGCCGTTGCTGTGTTTGTATCCAAGGAGCATTTTGCTGTGATCAGGTTCTAAGAAGTGCCTCCGGATGTGAACGTTTTCCTTGTGCAAATGATATTGATGACTCATTTCTTTTGCATAGGAAGGAGGAGTTGAGTTACCTCAGTAAAGCTCCCCTGACCAGGTTTTCTTTGCCTGGGGTCCATAACTCATGGTTGTGCCTCAGAGGATGTGTGACCCCCTGAAACTAGGTGTAAAAATTCCATGTTTGTGTGTTTTTCTGTGGAGAGGGTCCCATCCACCAAAAGGCAGATGAATGAAAGAGGGTCGATTGGGTCTGGAGTGAACCCCTGCCCCGCATCGGCCAATCAGCTACCTCTTCCTGAGCTACAGTGGAGCGCGAGGGACTTTGGCCCCCTCTCTGAGAGAGGCAGGGACGAAGGGGAGCAAACTCCAGAGCTCTGGGGTGGCCCTAAGGAGGCAAAGCAGACACTGTCCATCCGCAGGGACAGAGAAGTGGGTGAATGCTACAGACAACGGAGGCATGAAGCCGTGGTCCCAGGGACAGACTGAGAGCTGGGCTCTGAGTCACGACAGCCTCTGGTTCTCGTTCGGGTGCCACGTGGTGCCCCGGAGCCTGGCCCAGCCTCCATTGTGCCATCTGCGAGGTGCCCCTGTGTCTTTCCAGGACATTTGCTTATGCTGCTTCCGGTTGGCTTCAGTTATTTGCAAATAAAAGAGGAGTCACAGTAAAATAGACCCGGAAAGGTCCTTGCTGGAAGAGGAAGGGAAACAATTAGGGGCTTTTATATACAGCCTCTCACTTAACCTTCACCAAAGGAAGGTCGACCTCCCTGCCACCGCGTAGCTGTGAGGAAATGGAGTCTCTGATGGGCTGAGAACCCTTCCCAAGTCTCAGAGCTAGGAAGGAGAGGATTTAAGCTACGCTGCAGTAAAATTGGATGAATATGGCTTTAGGTAATGAGATCTCTGTGAGTGTCTAAGGATTCGAATATTCACGTTGCCTTCTTTCTGGGTAATCCAAGTGCGAATGGACAAGCGATGTCTCCATGCATCTTACTTTCCTGGAGGCCCTGGCGCTGACAAAAAACTCTAGACTTTCCTTTCAATCAGGAATCATTTATTCTCTCTATTATTAAAAAAATGAATGCTGTCCTTTTGGGCTATCTTTAATAAATATTTATGCTTATTATTAAATACATGTACATGTTCAATAAACAAAAATTTGAAAATTCAGGAATATAGAAATTTGAAGAAGAGCCCCACTCCCCTACCATCCAGGTTAACCATTGCTAACATTGGATGTATTTCCTTCTTATATATTTCAAAAAAGTGCTCAGTGTTATTGATCTTTTATATCAGTTTTTATTCCTTTGTTATTTTTGCTCTAATCTTTATTGTCTCCTTTATTCTGCTAACTCTGAGCTTTGTGCTTCTTTTCCTAGCTTCTTGGGGTCTACAGTTAGGTTTTTAACTTTGAGATCTTTTTTCTTTTTTAATATAGGCATTTATCCCAATAGGCTTCCCTTTCAGTATTGCTTTTGCTACATCCCACACACTTTGATAGATTGTGATTTTTGGGTGTGTGTGTGTGTGTGTGAGTGAGGTATTTTCTAATTTCCTTTTTGATTTCTTTTTTGACTTGATGGCTATTCAACAGTTTGTTGTTCGCTTTCTACTATTTGTGAACATTTCACTTTTCCTCCTGCTGTTGATTTTTAGTGTCGTTCCATTTCGCCATAAGAGACAGATCTGTGAGGATCTGCTGCTGTTGGGTGGAATGTTCGGTGTGCATCTGTTAGGCTCCCGTGGTCTGTGGTGTCATTCAAGACCTCAGCTTCCTAATCGATCTGTGGGGACATTCTATCCATCACTGAAAGAGAGGTACCAAAGTCTCCTAGTATGGTATCGCTGTGTAATTCTTCCTTCGGTTCCAGCAGTGTTTGCTTTCCACACTAATGTTCTCTGATGTTAGGTGCACAGATATTTCTAATGGTTGTTTCTTCCCAGTGGATTGGCCTTTTATCGTTGCATAATGTCCTCCTTTGTCTCTTTTGAGAGTTTTTGACTTAGTCTCTTTTTTCTGATGTAGGTATAACCTCCCTTGCTCTCCTTTGGTTACCATGGGCCAGGAATATCTTTTTCTGTCTCTTCATCTTCAGCCTATGCATGTCCTTTGATCTAAAGTGAGTTTATGGTATATAGTTGGGATCTTACCTAATCTTAATTCTATAAACAATGCAAATCCTTTTTCACTTTTCCATTTCAAGGAAAGAGAAATTGGTGCTTACACTCTAAATGACTTGCTCAAGTCCATGTGTAGTGAGAGAAAGAGGCGGGACTAGAGCAAGTCTTCTCCTCATTGGCTGTGCAGCGCTGTCTCCACGGACCCACCCCCTGCCTCTCTCCATCCCTCCCTTTCTTGCTGAGACACAGCAGGAGCTGCCAAATGCCTGACGCCCCTCACCCCTTGCAGGTGGATCACAATGCGAGATGGGGAGTCTGGTTTCAGGCATAAGGGCCGCATACTAATGCCTTGGACACTTCAGACACTGCCCTGGACCCCCAGACCTGAGCAGTGAGGGCTACAAACTCAAACACTGAGGGCTCCATGGTTAATAGGTTATCTTGGTTCTGGTCCTCAAGTGTATTGGGTTGTATTATCTGTCCTTTTTCTTGCATTGTTTGTTGCCCTTTTATTAAGTGATATCAAAAATTAGATGATTGCTATCATATCTTGCTGGTTGCCATGGAGCTTAATTCCGCATCTCTTCAGGCTGGTAAAAGCCACGGAGACAGTAGTTGAGTGAGGAGGAGTGCATGGGACGGAGCTCTTCAGCAGGCGGGCCACATGTCTGGGGAGGGGGCCAGGTCGCAGCGCCCGAGCCTGGCAGCATATCACACAGAGTGGGCAGGCCCACAGATGTTCATGGAAGTTTCCAGAGAGTCTTAGAATGCTTGGGGACATGTCTTTCTGCAAAAAGAAGGTATAGAAAATAGGAGACAGGTTGGGATTTGGACAAACCCATGGTTTTCGCAGGGTTCTGAAATGAGCCCAGTGAGAACTGCATTGCACGCCTGTGCGTGTGTGAACGGAGCACATGTTGTAGCGGATGATCCTTTTACTACATGCCCTGCACTCCTATGTACTCTGATGACTCCATTCCAGTCCAACCCATGAAAATGGATGTTAGCTATGACCCACTATGTACATTTTGCTATCCATTCACCCAACGAGGGGTCATGGCTCTCAGTGGGAAGCATTCTGAGATCAACCTCAGTTCAAGGTCTCTCCCCTACAACTTCTCCATCAGTGAAAGGGTGAGACTAGGGAGGCCGCTCAGCGGCCAGATCACAGCATTCAGACTTGTGTGAAGGGCAACCAGCAACAGCCCCAAGTTTCTGGAATAAAGGAGGACACTGGCACAGAGCAGCTCAGGTGGGACACTCAGCCGGTGCTTTCTCATCAGGTAAGTTTGCAGACAGAGATGCCGAAGGCCGGAAGGCCTTAGGGGGCTATTACAAAAGCTCGGGGCAGAAGGAAGTAGAGGAAGGAGGGAGCGAGGCACTGGGGATGCAATGAAAGACAGGTGTAGGACTGCAAAGGAAAGAGCAACAGGAAAGGACCTCGGCTGGTGGGGCGGTGGTGCCGTGAGGATGGCGAGAGGAAGCGTCAGGAACAGAGTGGAGAAATCAGGGGAAGGGGGACGGGTGGGTGTGGAGGCAGACGCGTTGAGTTTGAGAAGTGTTGAGTGTTGTGTGTCAAAGGCTGGGCCAGAAGCTGGGGCGGCTTCCATGGGGAATCAAACACGGCCACCCTGTCCATCAGAAACTCCTGATCTCATAAGCAAATGAAGACACTGTCTTAAATAACTGTAATGCAAGGTAGAGAATGTGTGAGCCACTGGAGAGGCGCTGGTAAGGAACAGCTCAGAGGAGGGCGAAGTCCCTCCCAGGGCGGGGTTCTGGGGGCTGCACGGAGGACTGCAGTGAGATCCCCAAAAGCAGGTAGGATTCGAACAGGCCCAGCAAAGAGCACTCTGGGCTATGGGAACACCAGGAGCAGAGGTGTAATAACAAAAACCTGCAGGTTCTTGTGGGAGACCCCAGTGGCTCCACCTTGGAGTGGGATGTGCATTTTAGAGGTCATGAGGCTGGAACATGGGCTGGGGCCAGGTAGGAAGGGCCTTTCACGCCGCGTGCAGAAACGTGCATCTTACGGGGCAGTGAACACACAGTCTGAGGATGATGGTGTATTAGAGGGCTGTACACCTGAAACCTATATAATTTATTAACCAACCTCACCCCAATAGCTTCAATAAAAAAGTAAAATGAAAGAAATGTACATTTGAATTCTCAGCCATTAAAGGCCTTGGACCTGGGGTCCCCCAGGGTCAGAGGACAGGTTGGAGGAAGGAACTGAAGACCCAGATGGGGGCTTGGATGAGGCATGAGATGCAGAGGCTTCTACCAGAATGGGGACAGAAAAACTGAGGACAGGTCTCATTCAGGGAGATTAGGGGCAGGAATGTTCAAGAAAATGCGTTCCCAAGCCACACAGTGTCCGAGAGGTAAACAGCCCTCTTGCCATGTCATGGTGTCTTTTTGAGGCACAGAGCAAAGGCTTGGTTTTACCTTTGGGGCAAATGCGGTGGAGTCGGCCAATCTCGACTGTGCCTCGTGAGTTGGTTAGTTTAGATTTCCGTGCTTCCCAGGGCTCTCGTTTGCACGAGCGTGGCTGTGGACGTCGCTGAAAGGCTGCCTCTTTGTCAGTGAGCAGCTGCAGACAGATCCAAGAGAGCTGTTGGTTGAAGTTCACTGAAATGTACTCATCCAGTGAGTCTATGAGTAATTTTACCAAGTGAAGTGTTGACTGAGATGCAACAGAAGTTCACTTCCAATGACCTTGAAGGATGTTGGACCACCGCCTGTCAGCCATGAGCAGATGGCAATGAGTGTGCAGACGGCGAGAGAAGCATTTCTTTGGAAAGCTCTTGAAAAATCAGGTCTCCCACCAGCGTCAGAAACAAATACCAATGTAAGTTCATGCTCTGTGCTGGCATAAACAATGAGAATCTTATTTTATTCCTGACAAACAATATTTTTAATAAAAGCATATGAATGTGTGCTTTGTTTTCTCCATAATTTTACTAAGAACTTTTGTTTTCATTTTAAATATTTCATGCTCTGGCTGGTATGGCTCAGTGGATTGAGTGCTGGCCTGAGAACCAAGCGGTCACTGGTTCGATTCCCAGTCAGGGCGCATGCCTGGGTTGCAGGCCGGGTCCCCAACAGGGGGCACGTGAGAGGCAGCTACACATTGATATTTCTGTCTCTCTTTCTCCCTCCTTTCTCCTCTCTCTAAAAATACATAAATAAAATATTTTTTAAAAAATAAACATTTCAGTCAAAGAGCAAGAAATCTGAAGTTCACCATTTGAGGTAGCCCGGAGTACGCCAATCACAATTACAAATGTAAAGAAATAAAACCTTCCAGGAGAACTCACCGCATCGCCATCACAAGAGTCCCTGGGGCAGAACGTGTTTTCCCCAAATGTCTCAGCAATGGCTGTGATGCCGCGTGTGCTGCCGGAGCACTGCCATGCCCGGAACCAAGACAGGAGTCTATTTCCCCTCCTCTTGAAATTGGGGTGCGGGGCTACTTTGCAACTGCCTCCATTAACAAAACTGGTAGAAATGACTCTTCTCAGGCTAGGTCCTGAAAGGTGATATGACTTCTGCCTGGCTCACTCTCTCTCTTCACAAGACACTCACCTTTGGGAACCAGCCGCCAGCTTGGAAGGAAGCCCAAGACACAGGGAGAGGCCGAGCAGTTCAGCAAGCTGACAGCCAGCACCAGCCACCTAACACAGCGCAAGTTAACCTTCAAGTGATTCCAGCTCCCACCCGCGAGCCGTGCCAGCTGAAGCTACGGGGAGTTGAGACAAGCTGCCTCCACCCAGCCCTGAGCAAGACAAATGTTCTTATTGGAAGACACTAAGTAAGTTTGGGGTGATCTGTGATGCAGTGGTAGTAAGTGGACCAGTCCCTGAAAGCCCGGGAGGAAGACCGTGCTGCCAGGATGCTGGTCACTGCTGGGTGCTGAACTGGACCACATAACCATGGAGAGGCCGGGCAGCACGTGAGAAACAGAAGAATCCCAGAGGCCTGGCTGGTGGAGCTCAGTGGATTGAGCGCGGGCCTGCGAACCAAAGGATCGTGGTTCAATTCCCAGTCAGGGAACATGCCTGGGTTGCAGGCCAGTTCCCAGCAGGGGACGCTCGAGAGGCAACCACACATTGATGTTTCTCTCCCTCTCTCTCTCCTTCCCTTCCCCTCTAAAGATAAATAAATAAAACTTAAAAAAAAAAAAAAAAAAAAAAAAAGAATCCCAGAGAACTCGCAGCTGTCCAGGCCACCGGGAGCCTACAGTTTGGAAGGAGAGCCCGACTTCTGTGTCACTGAGAAGCACATGCCCAACCAGGGTGAGCACTGGACGGCAAGAATCACAGCGCCAAATAGGTCGGAAGCCCTGGTGACAAACACCTGTTGGTAAAGCGGCCCCAGCCCCAGCCAACACAGCCACGCTCCCACAGTTCGGTTACCGACGGAAGAATCCACCGTGGGGACAGACCCGCCTCTGCCTCCATGTCCAGACGGCTCACCCACACGTGCATATGGACCTTCCACACGGCCCAGAACCCACAGGCAGCGCAGAAATTGACAGAAGGACAGAGTACAAACATTTATATTATTAGCTGGCACGTGATTTCGGTAAGATGCGCTTCTCCAAGGGGAGTAGCTTGTCGCAGCTCGTGTCACTGGCCGGGAGCAGGGCTGCGCCGTGACCGAGCACACTCGCACGCCGGCAGCCTCGTTTGTTCGAGACTCACCAGTGGGGAGACGAAGGCCCAGGGAGGCTGCGACTTGTCCAGGGTCGAACAGCAGCTCAGCGGCAGAGACAGGACCGGGACTCGGGCCTTCGGCTCTTTATCCAGCCTCCTTCCCTGGGCTGAAAGCCGCCTGGAAAAGCAAAGCTTTTCAAATCAAACATTTGCCCTTGAGAGAGCAGAGCAGACCAATGATGCAGAACAATCGCATAGGCTGTTGGCGGAACGTCCCTCCCGAATTCTCACCTAACCACCGTGTTCGTAGACCGTCAGTGACAGGCTGACAGTGTTTCCCGCACGTTATAAACGCTTCTGCCTCCTGACTGCACCTGTGCACTCCCCACGAGGCCATCGCCATGGTTCGGTCAGTCAGTGACCAGTGGAAGGCCTGCTCCCCTCCGGGGTTCCCCATCACAGTACCCACCCCCCGTTTTATTTCAAGAAAGAGGTAACGGGAATCGTGGCTATTGGCTAAACCCACCAGATGGGAACCCCACCTTGGCTGTCACACATTTCATTAAACCCCCAAGTTGAAATAATCCGCGGAGGTGGGGGGGCCATCGTGCTCCGCCAGTCTGTCTTGGAAAAGCCGTTTTCTGCAGTTTGGGTGTGGGTCTCAACGTCAACGCAAAGGAGGTAGAAAGTTCTGACGGTGGGAAACTGCGCACGCTCCTCGCAAACGCTGCGGACGCACCGCACGGTGCTGTATTCGGAGGTCGTTTTTCCTTTTGTTTCCTGAGTAATAAGCAGGCTGAACTTCGATCTCAAAGGCAAACGTATACGGAGATAGAAAGAAAAGGGGGTGGTGGGGGAGAAGCGATTTAAAACACGGCAGGGCCTTTCTCAGCAAAATGAATAATTCCACTTTGGGTTTGTTGTCCAACGAAAACAGCAGTGCGGGCAGACACCAAGGAAGTGTGGCCGTGGCGTGTCGACGACGGACTAAGTGACTCACTAACGTGGTTCGTTATGATCGTGAGAGGCTGGGTGTGAGCGCAGAGGCCTGTTTACGGAGCGGGTGTCCCAAGGAGACTAAGGCTCTGTGCTTCCGTGGTCTTGCCGCCGAGCTCCGTTTGGCCGGAAGGAAAATTTTATTTTCTTTTTTTATATCGTTCTTTCTCCCTTTTAGTCTCTCTGTCTCATGCTCTCTACAGGTCTTCATACTTCTCTGTGATGGAGGTCAGACCGGCTGAATCCAGGCCTGGTTACAAACTTTGATCTGACCCTTAACGACAAATAACGGCTTAGGAACTAGGAACGCAGTGCTCGTTTCCAGGCTGACGGCTAATGGGAGGGGTCACCCCAGCACTGTTTAGAGCGACCCTGCCTGGAAACCACCTGAACGTTCGTCATCAGAGCAGATCGCCGGCAGCACGTTCACCCCCGTGGAATTCTGTGTGTCAGTGAGGATGAATGGTCCGCACCTGCTCGCTACAATGTGGGCGACTATAGCACACACAATGTTGAACCGGAGGAGCTGGACTCAAAAACAAAACAAAACAAAACACAACACCATGTGAGTCTATTTATAGGCATAAATTGCAAAAACAAGCAAAAACCAGTCTGTCCTGTTAGAGGCAAGGGTTGTGTTTATCTTTGTAGCGAGTCGTGATCAAAAGCGAGCACAAGGGGACTTCCTGGGTGCGTGTCATATTTTTTTCCCGGATCTGGGTGCTGGGTGCACACATATATTCTGTTCAGTTTGTGAAAATTCATCGAGCTGTTCACTTAGCAGTCCTTTTCTGTATCTCTATTTCAACAACAACAACAAAAACCACAAAAACTTCACCGGAGAGATTTTTTAAAAAATGAATCGCACAAAGAGATTTAGCAAATTATAACCTATGGACATCTGGGACCCCAGATGGGTCAGCCCTGGTACGAACACAGTCCAACAAAGACACAGAGGCTATCGAGTAAAGTCCCCTCTCCCCTCGTCCCCTCCTGGGCGGCTCTGCTCTGAGTCTCCTGTTTGCTCAAGTGTAAGCGATCCCTTCTTTCCTCCCCAGCTCGCCCTTGAGCTCCAGGGCCTCAGGGCCATTCCCCCGACTCTCTGCTCTTCCAGTCTTGCCTATTTCAGTTCACTCTCTCTCGTGTTTGATATTCTGGGCTTCTCTGCTTGTCCTTTATTATGATGAGGTAAGGCGAGGACACTATGCCATTACAACGAACCTTTGGATACGAAGGTTTAAGGGAAAAGTTGGGAAGTCCAGGCCTTTTAAAAGTCTGAGCTGATGAAGGAAGGCAACCACAGGGGGATTCAAAAGCCTTACTGTGTGGAAATAGTTTGCGTCTTGTTTGCTATAAATCAGAGGGAAAATGAGTTTGCTTAGGACCTTTGGGTGAAGGCAGATGAACGCTGGCATGGTGAGCGCTGTCCCCAGGGGGAGAAAAGGGGGCACAGTAACACGACGAAGCCGGTGAAAGATGGAACAGGGTACAACACCGTCGGTGCAAGGGAAGGCGCAGTGAATTCGATGCCTGGGTGAGAGCGGTCCTCTTCCAGGTGTCCTCCACGCCCCAAGTCAGGTCTGTGACACACTTGTCCGTCACTCGTGGCCTTGGCAACCCATCCAAAACAGAAACCTGATCGCGACCCTCCTCCCTAGGTGCCTCTGCCTTGTCCCCTGAGTCATCCACTGGGTAAAGCCCCAGCCCGCCCCACAAGAGTCGGCCCACCTTACAGGCTTACCTGCTGCTCTCCTCCTCCTCTGTGCTTTTCTGCCCAGTACCTGCTTGCTTCTGGGAATGGCTACTCTCCGCCGCCCCACTCATGACCACATGGTTACCTTGCAGTCTGGGCTGTTGATGCAACCTGTGGCCACAGCTGATTGCTTCTGGGATGGCCACTTGACTAAGCAGGGACCCATTTAGGTCTTTCTCTGAGTCACGCTCTATTACAATTGGCTGGTCCAGAAATGAACACCTGGCCCAAGGGAGTGAACTACAGTCTTTTTCCAGGACATTTTGGAACTGGGACAGAAAGGGAGAAATAAGTCTCTTCCAGGAGTAGAAGCTCTCATATTTGAAGTTTAAGGGTCCTATCTGCTTTGTCTCCTGACATCCAGATCAGAGACACAGAGATCATTGACAGAACGTGCAAGTAGGAAGGAGAGAGCTGAAAAACGCGGCAGAGACAGGCAGAAATATGTCAGAAGAAAGCAGAGGTAAAAGCCGGCGGGTCCTGAGAGGGTCTGAGTTCTCGGTGTTGTCTGTTCCTAAGGCCTGCAGCTTCCTCAGAGTCCACCCGACAGTCCAGTGCCTCGTCACAAACTCCTGTTCCTTTTACCCGAGTCCCATCACTTCCAAAACAGACAAATTGCTCCCGGTTCCTCACACGTGTGGCCCAGTGGTGTGCCGGAAAACTGGTCCTCTGGTACACAAAACACAGGTCCCGATTTGTGGCACCTTGGCCGGTAGACTCCCACTCCAGCCAGGTGCAGGCTACCGAAGGTTTGCCATCTGGAAATTCCTTAATGTCCAGCGGAGGAGCCAGCACGGGCCAACCACTGAGGCCAGGTGTCTCCCCTCCCTGTCTTTGTACATGGTGTTCTCTTTCGTAATGGTTACTTTCACAATACTCATTTCCTATGCCACCTCTTCCAGGAAGCCTTCTGGGGCCCCCTCCATGCTCCCTTAGTTTGCCACCATTCCTGCAGTCATGACCTGAGGCTGAAGTTTCCGTGACACCTTTGTGCCCGCCAATCTACAAAGGTTAGGTTTTGGTGACTTCTGTGGCCCTGCGCCAGCCCACGGGCTCATGCACAAGGCTGGTGAGGGACAGGTCGGGCTAGCTCCGGGCACCTTGGGCAGGAGATCCCTGGCCGAGACATGGCAGAGGGGGCCTGAGTGGTCCCAGGGCACTGTGGCCACTCGGCCAGCCTGAGCTCTGGGCCCTGCCTCAGTTTGCAGCAGCCCTACTGAGATGGACGGCCAGGAATGAACCCACTGACTAAACCCTTGTCAGGTGGAGCCCAGCTGTTATCCTGGGAACAGGCCACAGTCACGGCACAGTCTGCAGCAGGCTTTCCGGGGAGAACCCCACTTGTGTGTGAGGTCAGCCCTGGGGGGTAAACATGCAGGATGTTAGGGGGACTGCTCCATTCCCACACCTGCCTACCGCCTCACCTCCTCTGTGCAGCCACGCCAGATAGTCAGACTTCACGTGGCTCTGTTTTCGCCCTGGCTGGTGTGTCTCAGTTGGTTGGGCTTCACAAATAGAAAGGTTGCTGGTTCGATCCCCAGTCAGGGCAACATTCCTGGGTTGCAGGTTCGAGCCCCAGCATGTACGGGAGGACCAAAGAAAGTTTCTCTCCCATACTGACACTTCTCTGTCCCTCTGTCTCCTTTCCCCTCTCTCTAAAAGCAATGAAAAAATGTCACCAGGTGAGGGTAAGAAAAATAAAGTGGCTCTATTTTCTAAAGTCTGTGGATTTTTAATCATAGCATTCAGCTGCCAAGTAATCATTGGTTATTAATATTTAAATAACCCAGCCTACATTGTCGCAAAACTTAATTTTTTATGTAGCTACCCTCACGGTGCCAAGCATTTTAAAGACCCATGACTTTAAGACGATACTCTTAGGGATCATTTCTATAGTTTGTAAAGATCCGCGACTTCTTCACCTTTCTGTCTGTGTGTGCATCTGCATAGGCTGCATCTGCCTAGAGCTCTCCGTCCATATTCCTGGGCGTCCCTCACCGCGTGTCAGGGCCAGGTTTTCTCCCAGAATGCTCCAGTGGGATGATGCCAGAGGGCCTCCTCGGTTGGCGGGGACGGCTGAGGGCCTGGCGGCCAAGGAGACAGAAAAATCGGTCACTTGGGCTCGTTCATGCCTCCACGTGACTCGAGTTTTTGAAATATGACCTGGTTCTTCCTTTATGTCTTCACTGAGTGACTGAGGAGAGCCCCGAGCCGTCCCCAGTTACTGGTTAGATGGAATCATTAATTCCACATGAGAGAGGAGTTCCTTTTCGGCTCCACACTGAGGTCAGGTGATGATGTAGCTTAAACACATGGTGCTCGTGCTGAAGAGCATTCCAGAGGGAGGGGTCTGAGGTTCCTCAGTCGTGCCAACTGTGAGAAATGGTCGCAGCCAGGGACTTTTACCTTCAGGGAACCCTCTGGCCAGGCCACTGGGCCCATCGTTTCCTATGTCTCTTAGGAAACTGAGTCAGCATTTCCTCTCCCCATCCCAAGATCCCCATCTAGCGGTAGAAAAGGCCAATTGCAAGGCTGTGGGTCTAGGACTCCAGCTTGAACCCAGCCGCACCATTTCCCATCCGCGTACTGTGTGCCTGACACTGAGGTCTGAGGTTGGAGCCCATACTTGGGGAAGGGGGCGGACTGAACGTGTGTGCGTGCAGCCCCTGCTGCCCATCTCGGGTCAGGGCGGCATGTCTACCAAGGTTCTGACTGATCTCTTTATAGACCAGATAGACGATTAGGGTTGGAGGTCAATATTCTTAGGTGAATTTGTAGCTGCATAAAAGGCTAAATCCAAAGAATCTTTGATCCACAGGTGTGATGCAAGCAGTAGAATTAGGCACAAATGGCCCTGGCGCTCCCTCTGGGTTGTCTGGACCACAAGCCAGCTGGGGCCTGGGGCATCCTCTCCTCCGGGGGTACATGGGAGGTACCCGTGGTGTTTTCCCACAAGCAGAGGGGACCACGGCATCCCGTGGTCTCTGAGCTGTCCAGGTGCTGGCAGCTCGCTTTCCCAGGGAGCTCCTGGGAACAGCCGGCACCCACACCCAGACTGCCAGGTGCCCGGTGGGGCTGCTCTCAGATGTGGTGAGGTCAGCCGTCACACCCTGGCCCCGCCCCCTCTCATGAGGACAGCAGGGGGCAGGGAGAACTATACTTTCTGTTTTCTTGCTGATGGCCGTTTTATGAGTTTTCCTCTTTTTCTAGTAAAGCCCGCTCCTTACCCAATCTATGTTGTACTGTGAAATTCACACAGCGAATAGTACGTGACTTTGAAAGGAACTCCCGTGACAGTGGGTCGGTTTTACCCAGGAAGAAGGTTTCTTACGGGCTGTACCCACCCCAGTACCTGCCAAGCATTCTGACCTAGATAAAGATTTGGACGGCCGGCTGCTCTGGTCGGTGAGGGACTGGACGGTCGAGAGAGAACGTGCATGCACGGCAGAGTGGCACTCTGAAAGAGCTCACGGCGCTGAAGTTCTAAAGTTTTGGGCCCATCTCCACGAAAGAGAAAATACAACAGGCTCAGCTATAAATGCACGCAGGTTAAAGATGTTACAAAGCACCGAACGGGAGGACTTGCCTTCCTGGAGGTTCACGTGGCAACGACCCGAGGGTCCAGTAGACCCAAGCTTCTTATCAGCCAATAGTATAAAGAGGTTGACCAAGAAGCTAATCCCACCTCAGGTGCAGGAAAGAACAGGGGCATTGTTAGTTGCTCCAAGCTGCCCGCTGGCTGGCCAGCTCTAGAACATCCTGTGCTGTCTAGGAGCCGTTGTATGAAGGCCAGGGTCAACCCGGGGAAGAGCGAGGACAGTATAGGATCTTGTGAAGAAAGGGTGGAAGGACTAGCGAGCTACCGCTTGACAAAGGCAAGGTTTATTATCACAGAATGGCTCTCTCAGAAAATGTGAAGGGCTATTTATTGTCCGATCACTCAACACAACATCCATTTTCATATTGAAGAAAAAATTGATTTTTTTTTCAGTCTGGTCTCATGAAGCAGAACTAGTACAATTGGCAAAAGTCAAAGGAAAATGATGTTCAGAGCCAAAAAAAAAAAAAAAAAAGAAAACCAAACAAAAACTCCCAGACATTTCTTGTTCCAAGTATGTGACAAGCTGCTTCTCAGGGAAGCGCCCTCTGTGGTGCTGAGGTCATGGAAACAGATCCCGGGGCCAGGCCTCACAGCGAAGAATCCTAGCTGGGAGGTCTCAGAGGTAATGCGCCTAGCCAACAACTCTATTTCCCAACCCCTTGCAGTTAGGTGAGGCCATATAGCTACATTCAAGACCAAGAGCTGGGAATAAAAAGGTTTTGTAGGACTTCTGGGAAGGCTCATTAAAGAGAAATGATTATCTGAGAAGTACACATTGTTGGTCCTTTCTTCTTCCCGCTGCTTAGAGTATGTTGCAATGGCTGGCACTTCAGCAGCCATCTTGGACCATGACATGGCCTTGAGTATAGAAGCTACACTGCAGGGTGTTGGAGCAGAAGGATTAGAAACCCGCCCTGAGTCACTGATGAGGACAGAGCTAATGTTCACTAGATATTTATTGGGTGTTTATGATGCTCCACGCAGTGGTCTCAGCACGTGGTGAACAAAACAGATGGTGGGTTCCCTCCTAGACCCTCAGCTCCTAGGGAGGGGGCCGGGGCTGCTTCCTACATCATACAGAGTCTGGGTGTGTGTGTAGCATTAACACGGAACGAAAGCGCCCCTGAAGTGGAACAAGGGGGTAGTTCTGACGAGAGCTGACGTTTTCATAGATGCCAATCATCTTGCTTCTGTAGATGAGAACATTGACATTTACAGTTATTAAGTTATTTCCCAAGGTCACTCAAAGGGCGACCAGGCTGGGATTCCACCCCGGCATCTGAGCCAAGCTCACTTTTTTAACCACTTATTTCAGCTCATTCAAGGGCAGGAGGTAGGAGAAGGGTAGCAATGTACTCAGAGAAATACGCAGAAAGAGAGCCAGGAGAGCACAAGGTTTCAGAAAAGAAGGAGAGGAGAATTAGAAGAAAAAGGAGGTGTAAAGGGACATTAAAGAGAACGAAGACCCAGGACAGCCCACAGGCTTTGCAGGGGGGCTGTCCTCGGCCTTCCTGGGGACTGTTTTAATCGAAACCTTCCCAGCTCACTTCAAGTTCTCTGCACTTGGGTGCCTTTTCTCTCTAAAACAGGTTCATGAAAAATCTTTCATTTTGATATGTCTATTATTGAGATTTATGTTAAAAATAGACCTCAGCAACTGTTTGGTTATATAATTATTCCTGTGACATCAGTAGTACACTCAGTACCAATTTCTTTTGTTGTCAACCTACCAAATGCCACCACGAATGCACACTGTGCAGTGGCGGCAGCTGTTTTGCAGACATTTAAGTAGAACTGAGATGTTTGTGACAAACGTCTTCTTGCACATCCCTGGACCTGAAAGGTGTTTGCACACCATATGCTCGTTCTTCTCAACTGTAGAGTAATAAATAACATTGTCAAAATCGCTGCTGAGAAGTATACGTTCTCATTTTATTTGTGGGGGGTGGGCATTATGTTTCTAAAAATGTTTTCTCCTACGGAGCTGTCTTCATAGTTCACGAGAAAACTGCCCCCTGGCTTGTCAAGAGAACTATGGTAGCTTTTACATGTCCCAGAAACTCTCAAGCCTTGAAAGATATTTCCTAAAATGGTGTGAGTTTGAAAGACGGGATGGAAAGAGAGGCCAGGGAAGTCACACGGTAGATCAGCATCCACGCACCCCTCTCTGACCTCACTGTCTCCTACTGCACCCCTCCTCACTCCCCCTCTGCCCTCTGCGTGCGGACCTATCCGATCCCAAAGGGGCAAGTCCATGTCCATGTGCACCATCGGGAGAAGGCTCTTTGGCACAGCCAGACTCAGGGCCAGGAAGTAGCTCTTGAAAGACAAAGACGACGGTTACTCTGGGTTTGATGCATGAGGAACAGAGGGCTCCGCAAAGGGCCATGCGCAGTGGAGGATGGGCGGGGCCTCTGAGATAAACTCTGCCCTGAGGATGGGACCCCGAGGACCCCTTGGAGGGCTGTGATGACTTCCCAGCGTGGGGAGCATTTTGCCAGATCCGTTTCTATATATTTGCCCATTTCATTTTCACTCGTGTAAGTAGCATTATTTTTACAGGAGAGGCAAAGAAGCCAAGGTCAAACAGCCTGCTCAAAGGTAAATCTGTTGTGACAATTTTAACCTGCGTCTTTCTGATTTCAAGGCACACGCTCTCCGGTGCGCCGCTCTGCCCCAGGGCACTGCAGCCTGCCCTGCACCACCCTGGCCCAGCGAGTGGCACTGCTGGGGAGCGCCCTTAGCGGGCCAAGCAACCCTCTTTGCTATTTAGCTCATCAGACTCTCAGATCTAGCTCCCAGGATCTGCATCTGAAAAGAGACTGTTGGCTCTGGCCTAGGAGCTCAGTTGGTTAGAGAAAAGTCTCCACTCGCCAAGGTTGTGTGTTCAAACCCAGGTCAGACATATACAAAAATCAACCAACGAATGCATAAATAAGTGGAACAACACATCAATGTTTCTCTCCCTCCCTCCCTCTCCCTTCCTCCCTCCCTCCTTCCTCTCTCTCTCAAAAAAAAAAAAAAAATCAATGAAAAGAGACTGTTGAATGATAATCTAAACTTAGTTGAACAGAAGACACTCACAAAAAAATATTGAGGACAGAACTAGATGCGTGAAAAGAATAGGACACATGCATCCAGCCTTCTGCATTCCTAGTACCGTGCTCATAAGTACATCATAGCACACACCTCTGATTTCCCAAATGCGGAGCTATCTGAACGTTTAGGTAACTGGAATTGTTTTCTGCACTGTGCGGGGAATCAACAACAAAGAGACGCTTCCATCACTCTTTAAACACACGCACACATGCACACACTCTGTCCTTCTGGGGCACGTCTCAGGGTCGTCACAAATTCAGGTCAGCGTCCACCTTCCGGGAGTGTTAGGCCATCAGCGGTCCCAAGGAGCTGCAAGGTTCCCGTGGCGTAACGGAGGAAATTATGTTTGGTATCAGTCATTCACTGTTTTCATTTCTCTCACCCTCTCCCCACCCACACATAAACCGGATACGTTTAAATAACTCTCAGCCGAAGCACCCCTCTGGAGAAGCAGGTTTACCATAATACACATAAAATTTAGATCTTTATTATGGTGCTTGTCTCCAAGTCCGCTTCAGTTCAGATTCACTTGTGGTTTTGTCTTTTCCACAGACTGTGAGCTCTTGGAGGTTAGGAACTGTGTCCTATTCATTTTTAAAATTCTTCACAATGCATGACAGCTTTTTTTGAAGTAAAAGAAGGAATAAGTTGAACAGTCAAATATTTTATAGATATCTTCACTTTTGACATGCTGAGCAAAGACAGGAAAGCTCTAGAGAGCCTGAAATTGACTGGAGGTGATGGAGTCTATGGGCCTATGTCATGTGAGGGGCAGGCGAATCACATGAGTGAAGCATGTCACCCTGCACCTGGCACTCAGTGAGGACCCCTTACATCAAAGAATTGTTGCTATTATTAACCTATACAGGGGCGGAGGGAGGGAGGGAACTGGTGAATGAGTACGTAACGGTCTTTATTTCTTGGCATCACCTTGGACCTGTTACCTGAACTCTCTGACCCTCAGTTTCTTCATCTGTAAAATGAGAACAATACTCATGCTTATACCACGAAGTAAGCACTAAAGTAGATAAAAAGGGCTTAGAAGACTGCCTGGCACCTAGTAAGTGTTTAATAAACTCATTGATTCACTCAACCCAGACTTATTGGGCATTCAGCACTCAATCATACATGCCGGGCCCTGTTCTGGGGCCTGGGGACACTGCAGTGACTGAAGCCATCCCTGCTGTCATGGAGCGGACGGTCTAGGGAGAGGAGACGAGGGACAAACGAAGGTGTCACAGCGCAGTGGTGACAAGGACCAGGAAGAGAAACAAAGCCGGGGAGGTATAGACAGCAGGAAGCTGGGGCGGTGCTCGTGATGGCTCAGGGGATGGTTCCGTTTGGGCAGAGAGAGAAGCAGAGAGGGGCCTGAGCTGTGTGCCCGCTTCAGGGAAAGGTGCCCTGGGTGGAGGCAGCAGCAGCTGCCAAGGTCCTGGGGTGGGACTTTGCTTAGAAGTTTCAAGAACAGGAAGGAGCTGAGGTGGAGGTGCTGGCAGAGAAGTCACAGAGGCCAGATCACATGGGGCCCTGAAGGTCATTCTTTGGACTTTGGTTTTAACTGTGAGTGACTGGAGGTTTAGGGTGGACCTGTGACATGACCAGACCTGAGTTTTAAAAGCATCACTTGGCGGGAAGGGGGTGGGTGCAATGTGGGCCAGTTGTTTTTATTAATATCACTGTTAGTTTGTATCTCCCTGGCCTGGAGGGAGCAAGTGCCCATCCTTCCCTTGGAAGGAACCCGATGTCCGGACCAAAACACGTGGCTAAGGCCCCCAGAGGTACTGTCTCATGGTGGAGAGAAGTGTTTGGGGACATGCGCATTTTCTTCAGAGCCTATAATTTTTTTAGTTCTTGGTGGAGGTACCAAGAAAAATGTGGATGGATTCTTCTTCTCTTCTTCTTGAAGAGCTGTTGGTACAGATTTTAAATAACACTCAGCGTGTTTGGTGACTCGCTCACAGCCTTGTCAGTCCGGCAGCCCGTGGGGACTGGCCCAGCCCCTGCTGGTGCAGAAACCTGAACTTGGAGGATGTGAGCACATGCACCTGAGGGCCCAGGGGTGTCCCTATGTGCACACGTGCATGTGTGTGCTGGTGTGTATGTGTGTGGGTGCACACATGTAGATGGGTGTGCACGTGCTGTGTACACATGTGCTCGTTGCACATGTGTGCATTGTGTGTGCATTATATATTGATGGGCAGGGGTAGCGTGTATGAACATGTTTGGTGAAACATCAGGAAGAAACTCATCATCATCTCTGTCCTTGATACTTCCACGGAAGGTTAAGTTGGGGTGATCCAATACAGAAGCAGCAGGAAATAGCACAGACAGCTGTAGACTGCCTTGCACCGGAAATCCTCTGCAAAGCGTGTCCTTATCACTCAACGCTCACTTTTGTGAAGTCCTCAGGTCCTTAAAGCTTTAGTTCAAGGAGGCGGCACTGAAATACGGTCTGTGTTTTCCTCATCCATAAAAGTTGAGTGGAATCCGTTTTAAGTTCCCTTCTGTCAGAAGTGCTAGCATTCAAACGTGCATGTTTGGAATTCAATCATCATCGAAAAGGCCTCGGGAGACACAGGCACTAGTCCCAGGGAGACGCTGCTGGGCTGAACCCCCGGCCAGGCCTCTTCAGAAGGGGGCATTTTCTGCAGCCTCCAAGGAGCCGAGGCTGCATGGATCCACGCTCCTCCAGAGAAGTGACTAGAAGCCTGTGAAAAGCTGGAAACTTTAGGGACTCAGCCCAGGTCACACCCACCATCAGGTGAGTGTGTGTGACCCTCTGCCTTCACCCAGGACTGACCTGCCTGCATCATTCGTCCACCCATCCACCCATTCACTCACTCATCTTCCTCGCTGTGCATCCTCCTCCCTCTTCTCTCCCATCCTCTCCCTTTCTTTTCACCAGCTCTCCCCTCACCTCCTCTGACTGGGGCGGGCAAGACCAGATGTCCTGGTGAGGACTAAACCCCGGGGACACGCACCTCACTCCTGCTGTCTGGTACTAAATCTTGCATCGTATCTGTAAGTCCCCTTTCCCACCCACAGATGGCTCCATCCTTCCTAGTCTCTTGTCCCGGATCCACAGACACCTCATTTCACAGTACGAAGGCCTGGGCCCAGGAAGGGGCTCATGACTCACGGAAAACCCCACGGCTGCTGACGGCATGGCCACCATCCCTGAATAAATCTCAAAGTCACCCCATCACTGGCCAAATGGTGCCCGGAGTCTTCCTCCAGGTCATTTACGGGGGAATCTTTAGACACACTCTGGAGCTAGGCCCAACATTTTCCTTGGAACCATGAAAAGCAGAAATGAGAGGCTGGACCTGGCAACTTCCAGGCTACGGTCAGAGACCAATCTACCAGCACAGAGTCAACTGTAGACCTAGTGCATTTTCATTTAAAATCCCTTTCCTTAACTCATCCAGGCCACTGAAATCCTATCCACAATAAACTTTCAATTCTGCCGCCTTCCTTAGCTTCCCTCTTTAGAACATTTGTTTACTATCACCTTTAAAAGTTATATTCAGTGTTTGGAGGGCTTCAGACTCCAACATAACAACATTCAGTAAAAATTGAAGTGCCAAGGAGATTTGGAGAGGAAGTAACTGGTAACAGCGACTCTCACGGCGCTCAGTTTATTTTCGGGACTTTATCAAGGATTACGGGATGGCCAGTGAGCTGCTCGGCGTGCATACACTCACAAACGTTAGTCCTAAACATGACTATTAAATGCGAACATGGAGTCAAATTAATAACGAGTCGTTTTTGGTAGTGAGTTTTCTGTTGGCACAAATGCCCTAATGTTTTTCCTGCCCTACGCTGAGCAAATGGCAGGTCACCCCCCGCCCCCCGCTGCCTGGCTGGGCCACCGCACTGCACACCTAAGCGACACCATCTGTGAGCAGGTGAGGAGGCTGTGCCCCCAGACAAGGCACCTGCTCGCTCCTGTGAAGGGAACTACCTTTTACTGAAAATGCTGGACCTGCTGCAGAGAGAAGCCAGCTTCTGCACGAGCTGGCCTGGCTTCCAGGGTGAGTTAGGAAAATGGTCCGAGGAAGGCTTCCAAACGAGCGTGGAGATTCCGGCAGGCCCAGCCCCGCCGCCACTGGGAAAGGAAGGGGCTGTGAGCCTTCACTCTGCGTCTGAAAAGGGAATCACTGTGGCAGTCGCTCATCGTCCGCCCGGTACAGGCAGCTGTGGGTGGGTTATGAATAAATGATGGCTCATCGCTCATTAAAAACAAGGTGGGGGAAGTTTCGGGAAGCATGACGTTTTTGAGGAGGACGCTCGAAATTCAAGAAACTTTATAGAGATCTGTACAACACTAGTCCCTCCCCAAACACCGCACTGCAAAAAACACCAAGGGGGCATTTTTCTTCAAAGGGGGCAGCTGCCTTCGGTGCCGTCTGCTGTGTTAGCCTTGGGTAAGCTCCTCAACCTCTCTGTGCGCGGATGTCCTCGTTTACAAATGCAATCAGAACGAGGTCTGTTTCAGCCGTGCGGTTCTGAGAAAGCGAGTGCCTGGCTCCGAAACACCCAGAGCCACGCCCAGCACGGGGCGGGCGCTGTGTCTTCTGTCATTGTCCAAACGCCCCTGTCCTTTGTGAGCTTCATTAACACCCTGACGAAGGACCCTCCTGTTACTGCCTGTCACTCACATTGCAATTATTTACCTTTATGCTTCTCTCTCTTGGCTGTGAGCTGCCCAAGGGCAGAACTGGTCTCATTTATTACCTTGTATGTATCCGGGGTGGGTGTTCTCCACCCAATTATAGTTAGACTATGACTTTGTTTTTATTAATTTAATAAAATAAAAACTACCAAAGCAACGACATGTTTAACAGCCAACAGCAGTCTTTTATTGCGTTTTAAAGACTGACATCTGATTTTATTTTTTATTTTTTTGTATGTTGAAAGAGCTTGTAGATGCAAAGACATAGCAATACCTTGTTTTGTTGGTTTTTTTTGTTGTTGTTTTTTTGCCATTAAAACTGTGGCCTTCCTTGTGGCATTTTCTTGCTGCAAACCCTATAAAATATTTAGTTTCCTAAGCACCATGAAGTTTAATCCTTGTAAAGAACCTTCTCTCTGGAAATGCCAGGCATAATTTATTAACTCCCTCTTCTGCGCACTGAGAGTCACAGCGTCGCCGCATTTCTGATTGGAAACGGAATTGCATGTACAAGGGAGAGGTGGACACAGACGGATCTCTTTCGAGGTAGGGTTAAAAGCAGCCCTTCCGCTTTGTGAGGGCTGGTCCACGGGACGATTTCTGCTCTCAGGGGCGTTAGCCGTTCCCTCTGCCTGAACTCTCCTCCAGGATGTCCACCTGGCCAGCCCTCGCCCTTCCTTCATGCTGAAGGGGAACAGAACCTGTCACCCCAGAATATGCCTCTTCGGCACAAGGACTCTCTCGAGCTGAGTGTCCTGAAGAAACAGCAGACAGAGGACAAGCTCTGATATCGAGAGGAAGTTAGCCTTTCGTGAGACACATTTGTGACGGTGTCTCCATCTCCACACCAGGATGACTAAGTCTCTAGAACCTCTGGTCTGGCTTGCTGGACTGGTTGACGGAGAGGGTGGGCTCACGTCCTGCAAGTCCTCCGACTTGTAGATATCGGGTTGGCTCCCTGGGCTGCTTACCATCGATAAGGAGTTAATTCCCTGGGCTGGCCGCTGCCAGTTTGGGGTCCGGGTTTCCCTTTTGCACGTGGTCTGGTCATTGTCCATTGTATATGGTCTCTCGTGGTTTCGGATGGGCAGAAACAACAAGGGGAAGCTTTTTTTTTTTACTTTTTCAATTGCCATTTACATTCCACTTCATCTTGTATTAGTTTCAGGTGTACAGCATGGCGGTTACAAAGTGTTCCCTCCAACCTTTCCAGTACCCGCCTGGTACCATACATCGATATGGTGATATTACTGCCCATGAAGTAGAGATTTTTGAAGCAAGAAAATCTCAGGCCATAAACTGTCTATTGATGCTTTCCATTGAAGAGCTGATGAGTTATTGGGGAAGTTTCTGTAATGAACAACCAGGTTATCTGCTTGGGCAAGAGCATCCCGGAATAGCAAAACTGTGTTCATGAACGTAATAGAAGAGTGAAGTTATGTTAGTGTCCACAGTGCCCCAAGAGGGGCAGATGGGTAGTGCCGGCTTTCATTTGGAAGAATTTAAGGGAAGGGGAGAGAAGGAACCAAGATTTGACTAGCAGCACAGCCGTTCCTCAATTTTAGCCCTTCCCCCTCCCCTCAGCCACGCACGGTGCTGTGAAAAAGGGGAGAATGTTCCTGTTTTATAGGAAGAGGAGATTCAGAGTTTCCGGAACTTGTCCAAGGTCACACTGCAACTGCAGAACAGGCAGCACTCAAAGCCCATTCTGCTGGACTCCCAAAACCGCACGCTCTGCCTGGGCACCGTGCCTACCTTCCATACGTTTAAATGCTACCCAAACCACCTCTTCTCTGCCATGCACGTATGTGGATATGTTATAGGTATTTCCATACGTATGTTTTTTTGAGGAAAAATGAAATGTAGGGTAGCCCTTCGAGGGGCACAAGATAAGGACTTCTGGAATGTAGATTTTTTTTCCGACTCTTTTTTTTAGGGATGAGCCCGAAATTCATACTGGTATCTGCCTTATTTCAAATATTCTCAATAGTAGGCTCTTTCAGCTACTGAATTATAATAACACATTTCTCCTTAATACATGTTCTTCCTATTTTTCTCCCCTTAAAAGTAGTGAGCAAAGTAGTAGAGTTAATCTCCAATAATTAAATGTATGTGATTCTTGCGAATCACTTCCGATTTTGCAAGTGCTATGCAGTTTTCAAGAATGAAGATAAAATTCGCAGTTTGTCCTCTACGCTGCTGGCATTTTTACTGAGCTGGCACCCTCTCGGGAGAACATCCTTTTATCTTTTGGAAACAATTACAATTATAATTAGTACTGTTATTGCTTTCTTAGCCGCAGCAGTAGGATGCAATGGCCCAGCCTCCCGGGAGAACTGGCTGCCTTCATCTGAGCCGAGGGCAGGACAAACCTCAGGGAGAATAGTGTGTTTGACGGGAGCCCTAGCAGAGGGGGTGCCCCACCAGAGCCCTCACTTGGGGTGATATTCTTCCCTTCAGCTCTGACGGGTGACTGGCTGTACCAGCTGCCCTCAAACTGCTGCACATTGGAATCACGTGTGGGGTGGGGGCCTTTCGAAGCTCCTGATGCCCAGGCTGCACCCTGGATCGGTGAAATCAGGAGCTCTGGAGGTGGGCGAGGCATGAGTATTTTCTAAAACTTCCCAGAGGATTCCATCTTGCAGTCAAGTTGGAGAACAAATGAATGAATGATGGTACAGTGTAGGTAGGTTTCTTAAATGCCCTGAGAATCTCTGAGGGCAGCGCCAGATAGAGGCCTGGACCAGGGTGGCTGGTGGGGAGGCAATGCTGGTGGTCCTGGGCCACGAGGTGTCGACGCTGGTACCAGTCCTGCCTCGGGGCCTGTTGGCTGTACCTGGGGGGGATGTGTGTGTATGTGCTGGACCAGTTGATGGCTAGAATCCTTGACGGACACTTTGGACACCAGCTTCTGGGGTCTAAGAACCAGTGGGGATCGGTGTTTCCTGGAGCAGCTGCTTTGTAGCTCTGAAGAAGCGGACGTGAACCTGCCCCTGCATAACCCACGTGTCAGGTTGGAGAGACTTGTTTACTGACTTGGCCCCAAGATGCTGCTGCTCAGGAGGGAAAATAGCTCAAAGCTGACGGTTCACGTTTGCCTGCTTAGAAGCGGGATACACAGCCACACAGAAAAATTTTTATCCTCATCCAAGGACATGCTTATTGATTTCCAAGAGAGAGCAACAGAGGGAGAGAGAGAAGGAGAGAAATATGGGTTGGTTGCCTCTCGTATGTGCCCTGACCGGGGACTGAACCTGCATCCTAGGCATGTGCCCTGACCGGGGATTGAACCCTCGACCTTTTGGTTTGCAGGATGACACTCCAATCAACTGAGCTACACTGGTCAGGGCAGGAAGCTTCGTAACAGAAGCCACACACCTCTTCAGCAGGCACACACCCCAATGAGACCCAGCCATACTGGCCTCACTGACGGCTTAGGAGCACTGGGCAGGTACAGGAGTGGTGGGCAGAGCTAGTCAGAGGAGCCGGGATGTGGAGATTTCCTCTTTTATTATAATTCATGAGGAAGATCTACTATGGACAGTTGAGATCTTTAACAGAAGAGTAAAGTCAGACTTTTTCCTATTTTTTCTTTTCATTTCAGCAGAGGCTGCAAAAGCTAAGAAACAAAACAATGGGTAAAAAATACCCCATACCCTAAGATGTGTTCTAATTGCTTGCTCTGTATGGTGAAGGACCCTTCCATCCAGTGGGGAAGAATACTCTGGTGAAGTACAAGGTCATGGTCTCCAACGCTGTGACAATGTCAGGCTGCCCAAAATGTTTCTCACAAGTACGGGTTTCTGATAGCTTTAGAAATCATACCACTGAACTGGGTCAAAATTTGCAGAACTCCAATGGAAAAAAAAAATTGATGGATTAAAAAAAAAAACACTGAATTAATGACACCAGACTAAATGAGCTAAGGAGGATGATTATAAATTTTATGACTTTGTTTGAAACATTGCCGATTCTTTAATGTTTTGTTTTGTTTTGTTTTTTCAGATTTAAGGAACACATTTTCCTTTTTTCTTGCAAGCTATCTCAAACTTAAAGCAAATTGGGAAGTTATACCTTTGTACAGAATTGAAACATTGATCGTTTTCTCCCTTTGTGGTCCCTCCAGAATCCAGAAACTCATATTGGGTATTCCTATTTTCATGGAAATGGGGTTATTTGCATACGTTCAATGAGAATCTGTTCTCCTTGTAACAAGGCACAATCAGAAACACTGGGTAGCACACCAACGCTTTGCCTGGAAGGCCACATTTGAGGCTGACGTGCCCAGAATCAGACGCAACGCAGACAGTTTCAAGGAAGTGAGGCTGACTTTCTGAAGCTAATACAGATGCCTTTGAAAAACCAGCCTGGTACCTGGCTCCCAGGGTCCTTAGCCTCAAAGCTGAGCAAGGCAAGTCACTTCCTGACAGGGCCAGGTACTGCAGGGCCAGGTACCGCAGAGTATTTTGAAGTCCTCGGAAGGAGAGGCATGCGCCCAAATCTGCAGGGATCACAGGCACCGTTTGATGGCAAGTCCTTGACGTGGCTTCCAAGCCTTGAGAGGCTTTTCAAATTCCGGTATGATGTTCCTTATCAAAAGTCCTAGCAAAGCAAGCTTAAAAAGAGCCCATATATTTTATCACGCTTCCTGCTGTACTTCTGTAAATAATCAGGCCAAGTGTAATGAGACCAGACTTATTATGCAAACCAATTAGGCTGACTGTGATTCTCTCTGGTACAGGAAATAGGAGTGACTGCAGAGAGAGAAGTCGTTTCGGTAGAAAACTACAGCACACCCTGCGGATGCCCAAGTCCAGTCCTGTTCATTTTCCCTGAGGTTTTGTTTTCTGGCTGTCAAAGGGGACTGGATCCTGCATTTTTCTAGTTTCTGCACACACCTATCTAGCTACAGCTCTCCAGATGAATATTTCCAATTTCTCCCGCCTTTCAGACTTGGAATCACTTCGAATAAAAACTGCCCTTTTCCCAAAGCTCTGGATGGCTTGATACAAACTTCAGAGGAATTACCACAACAGGCCAAGCCTGGGCAACCTCTGGGCCTGTTGTGTGAGCCACTCAGGAAGTTCACTGGAGCACCTGATGACCTCAGCAGAGAAATTCTAGTTGCAAAAGGGGCTCTGAGACCAGTATCCAGACATATTCTCCACCGGCTGCCCCCTGGACCCGGAAGTCGCTTACAGTCAGCTTTGATCACTAACTTCTGTTTTTCTTTTGTTTCCGTGGAAATGCTTCTTATGCTACACCTGATCGCTCACATCAAGCAGAGGTTTAAGTTAGGTGCGAGCCCACTGGCCACACCGCCTGCTGAAATGAGACACAACTGTTTAACTGATGGCCTCTTCTCAGGATTAAGAGACTGGCTCAGTGAGACAGGAAGTCACCTAGCAGCCCCGATTCTGGACGGCGAAACCTCTTCGGGCAGCTCCAAAGGTAGGGAAGGAAGGGTGGCAGAACATGCCACCCCAAAATATGCCTTTTCAGCGTACAGTTATTTTGGGTTGCTGCTTTGGAGAAACAGCAGCCGTAGGAGCAGGTCTGAAAACTGAGTAGCAGTTACCCTGATATAAGGGAAATTGACAATTATAAAGGAAACTGCAGTTTGTAAGGGTGTCTCCTCTCTGTACGACAAAAAGAGAGATGATTAAATCACAAAAACCTCTTAGAAATAAAGAAGGCACCGATTAAGGAGCGACAGACCTTAGTCTTGTTTACTCTATTTTTCCTGGTCATCCCCCACCTTACAGCTGGCCTCCCCCACACCCTTTCTCTCTCTGATTTAGCTGAAGCTGGTGCCGAAGCCTGAATTCTAACCCATCTCTTCGAGAGTTGCTCCTTTTTCCTGGGGTCTCTCTCACGAATGTGTGAGGTGTATGTGTTAATGAACTTCAGTTTGTTTCCCTCTTGTTCGTTTGTCTTTGGTTACAGGAGCCTCTGCTGAGAAGTCTTAGCAGGACGAAAGGAAACTTGTTTTTTCTTCCCTTACATAAGAGTCTCTGTTCTTGTCTACTTTTCCTTCTCTTTCTGGGCTGCAGAATAGCCAGAATTCAGACTAACTTCCAATGTGTTCTGGTCTCTGCTGACAGATTCTCCGATTGATTTCCGGTTGATTTCCTAGAATTCTCTAACTACTAATCCATACGATTCTTCTGTGTTCCATGACAACATCTGTGAGCACTTATTCTCCATTGCACTTGGTAAAAAAAAATCCTCCTGTGTGCATAATATTCCATTCCATATTAATTTTGGGGGCTACCGGTGTCTTCTCAGTCGTAAAGATAGCTAACTGGTCTTACTCATTGTCACTCGTCTCATGTCCCTTTAGAACTAACTGCAAAGAACTCCCAGCTCATGACTCCATCCAAACTCCTGCACTGAGCCCTCGGCATGGTTTCCCACAGCCCAAGGTTCAGTGTTGCTAAGACAAACCAGCCTTTTTGAGTTCCCGTCTGGAAAAGCGCAGGACTGCAAAGAATTTAGTGTTTCTTCTAGCCAGTGCCTGACACTAGGCCACTGGCCTCCCTGCCGTAGAGTGATAGAGCACTTCCTAAAAACGACTGCCAATTGGGAGTCCTTCTCTGTGCCTTAGAGGGGTGTGTGTACCTCTTTCAACTCAGGACTGTCTTTCTCAGGGACCCCAAAGCCATCAGGAAAGAATGGGCCTCTGTCTCCCATGTCTGCGAGAGGCAGCTGGCCCATCACATTTATACTGATCTACCCTCTGTAAGTTTTGACTTCCCCTTTGACTTAAGCCTCCACTCACTCTCTCTGTCACTCCTGCCTTCTCCCTTGAAAACTCCCAGTCCTTCTGCAGAGCAGAGCTCAGCTCTTTCCCTACTGTCCTTGTGGTGGAATAAATCTGTGTTCACCACTTTGACCAACGTCCGCCTTGGTTAATCTTTGACACCCCTGGCATAGGCTGGGTTTGATAAATAGTTGACCATTCGATTGGCAAGACCAATTTGGACTCTGAGTGTGGGGTTCTGGGCAGCACCCATGCGTTCGTTCACTCATTCATTCATTAATCACGTCCCGGGCACCGCACTGTGTGATGGCGCTTGTGGCATCACGTGACTCACAGAGGGGAAGACGTAAGACTTCAGAAGCACCTGCTCTCGCTGCGGCACTTTGTCTGGACACTGTCATGTGCAGAGGGATTGACGGCTGATGGAAATTGGCTAGGCTGAGCTTTGGTTGCAAGGGTGTTTTATGGCATTAGAAAATTTAATACGTTCTTTAAATTTTGATGAAGGGTTGTCAAATCTCATTTTTAATGATTTTATGAAAAAGACAAGTGAGAAGTGGTTTTTTTTTTCTCTCGCCTGCTTTCTAGATTTACTGTTTCCAAACATTTAGGGGGTTGGGTTAGTATCTGCTATTTAATGTTGTGTCGAATATGGACTAAAGAGAGTCCCATTTTAACCTTGCAGATGAGTTTGCAGAATGAGTTTCCTTATTTCTTTGCCTAAATATCAAATTATGAGAATCTCAAGCTTGTAATTATATGCCAATACTAGACAAGGTGCTGATGGTCTGCCTTTGATTCACTAATTACTTGTATATTGTGTCTCCCCTCCTTTCTCACCTGAAGGTTACCTTTACATAAAAGACATTCAAGATAACACTTTCTCGTCAAAGTGGCTTGTGCCCTGACGGTTTAAATTACAAGCTGTCGTAGAGAGGACTAGTAGAAAGGACTGATGACCCGCCTCTCAGGAATCCTGGATGCAGGCTTTTGTACTGTCATGAAAGCCATTGTCACCACGTAGCTGTTAAATTAGAATGTCTCAATGACTGCACACACCAAGCCTCCGCTTCCACACCTTCTGTCTCTCCCCGCCCCCCACCACTGACTTTTGTAATCGCTGTCCACTTAAGGACGAGAGATGGAAGAATTATACTAAACCCTGCGAAGTCCCCCCAACCGAACTGTGCATCTGGACCCCCCACGGGGTTTACACACACACTCAGACACTCCCAGAGAGACGAATTCTGTAAATCAAAGTTGGGGCCCAGGAATTTGTATGTGCGCAGCTTTGCAGGTGCCTTTGATTGGAAAGCGCTGGCCTGCCGAATGGTCAGTCAAGTTACAGAGCACCCGTTTCGTTACAGTACATGGTAAAACCCAGCATTCCAGGGCCCTGAAGAGATAAGGGCCTTTTTCTCCCGGTTGGACTAACACTACCAGTAACTGTTCTTCCCTCTCAAAGGCCATGTTAGGGTTGAAGTCCTTTGCTACACCTGCCGACTGCAACTCCACCATCAGCAACTACAGCGCCAGGAGATGGGAACACAGTGTTAAAAAAAAAAAAAGATACCATTCTCTCAGTAGAAGAAACAGTGAACTTGTTAGCAAGATTTTGTGTTTGATTTTACTTTTTTTTTTAAAGTTTTGGCTCCCCTAAAATAAACTAAGACAAGGATTAGGCACCGGTGAGGGAGTGGGGAAAGTGAGACAGGGGAGGGAGAAAAGCCGGTTAAGGGGTGTGTCACCGAGGAGGTGACTGCTGTAGGCGCCAGGGTCCCTGGCGTGGGGGGACTTACTGCAGCCCTCGGTCCAAGGAGGCTGAGGAGGGTGTAGAACACTGGCAGGTATACAAGGCTGTACATGGCTCTGTTGACTAGGACAGGTTCCAAGTCCTTTGGATTAAGTGAAGTTGGGCTTCCAGATTCTTCCACCTTCCTTCTCTATATTCTCCCACGAGGTATCCTGGGTCCTCACAGCAGATTTTCTGAGACAGCAGCCCAGACCCCAAGATCGTGGGTCTTTATCTTTTACAGCCTGCTCCACGCACACATGCCTGCACCCATAATCAAAACCACTTAGCTGCCAGGGAGGACCGTAATCAGATAAACGAATGCATAATTCAAGCTTAATCATATATGTCCTTTGAAAAATCCACTTCTGATCTAATTACAAGGAAAGAGTCAAAGGAAGAATTCACAGTAAGTTAGGGACTTGGGCTGCGAAAGTTGTCAAAAGCAAGGAGGTTAGGTTAATCTGTTATTCTAAGCAATTTGATGCAAATTAGCAACGCTAGTTCAAAGAACAGAAAATTAAGCAGCATAAATGAATCAGGTGGAGAGGAAATTACCTGTAATTGGAAATAGACTAGCGTAGGGTTTTTCACAAATTCAAGTCACATAGATTCCTGCCTCCCTCTCTCCAGTGGGGTGTCCAACTGATCATTTAGGTGGAACAAAGAACATAGAAAAAGAGAGCAAAAAACATCTAAATCAGCAAATCTCCAAGGCAAGGTCAGCGTTGTGAGTCTGGGAAAAGGGACTTTTTCAAATTCTACTCCTTTTTTTTTATTCTTCTGCACTCAACTATGCTTCCTATTTGTGTACTGTCAAGAAAGACTCATACTCCCCATGGGACTTAATGGGGTAAATGAATTGCGTGGAGAAAACCACGAATCTAGATGAATGTGAGCCCTAAGTATTTAAGCCCATGTGGAAACAGTGCAGAGGCTTCGAAACTGGTGAGACAGAGAGGAGCCCCATCAGGTACCTGCATAGCCCCCGAATGACCCCAGGGTGCAGTTCGCCGAAATGTCTCCCCTGACATCAGCTCCGGTCTGTCAGGTTCATGGTTGAGCAGGTCGGTCTGGGAAGTGTTTGTGAATGTAATTCAGAGTAGATTGTCCAGTGACTGGAGAGAGATGACACCTCTACACAGGTGGACACTAATTCTAACTTTGGGGACATTCTGGACTTGGGTGAACTGTGGGTGTGATCTCTTACCAACATCAGCAGCATCTTACCAGATAAGAGTCTGAGAAAACTGGGTGATGTTGGTGTTTTATATGGTTCAAGCCTCTTATTTTGATAGCTGGCTTAGAGAAGGCATTAGGTGTCTCACTAGATGGATACTAAGTTTTTAAAAACAGATTTTATTTATTTATTTTTAGACAGAGGGAAAGGGAAAGAGAAAGAGAGGGAGAGGAGCATCAATGTGTGGTTGCCTCTCTTGTGTCCCCTACTGGGGACCTGGTCCACAAACCAGGCACATGGTCTGACTGGGAATCAAACTGGTGACCATTTGGTTTGCAGGCTGGCACTCAATCCACTGGCCAGGACATGAATACTGATTTTTATAATTTGATTTACATGTAGGAATTTAAGGTTCTTGATTAAGGTTGATGTCTTTCTGAATCCAAATTATTGCATATTTCTACTATGTTAGTCATGTTATATGCTGAGAAAGTATTGCTGTGGATGGTTATGTTAATTGCTATAATTTTCTTCTGTCATTTTCAATGAATTTCTTCTTTGAGAAAACAAATTCACAAATCACTATTCTGCATTACAGTTTTGCAGTAAATTACAGTATATTGAGCTAAAGTGTTTTAGTTACAGCATAGAAAGGAGAAAATTGTCAAAATTTACTAGTATACTAAAATGGCTTAATGTTCATTGTCTTTTGTAAACATCGAACTTAAAACAAGTAGCAATAATGAATGAATTTGGTTTCTGTTTGCAAACACAATCGATCCTATTTGTCTATATTTTTTCAGTCTGCATGAAAGCCATTGTTCCTTTTGTGACGGTTCAATAATGTAAATATTGTTATCCTGGCCTTTGTTTTAAATTAAACATACTCAATAAATATTTATGGAGTGTCTATGGTTACTAGGTACTGCAGGAGATGCAGAGGAAATAGATGTGATTTTTGTCCTTAAATGTTTAGGTTTACAAGGAAATATGATTCAGCTTCAGGAGTCATTCTCTAGATATTTCCACAAATGTTCCTGTTTGCACCACCCAATAAATAACCTTTCAGGTTAGAGAAACTACTTTAGGTAGATAATTAGGGTGCATTAGGAGGTAAATACAAAACTGAGACATCACTACTTTTGAAGGTGTGGGATTCCTGGTTAACTTGACTAATCCGAAAAATTACTTTCGTATTTAACTCAATCCGCCTCCCTGCAGTTCCCATGCATAAGCTGTAGTTTTATGCATCAGAGGATATATCTATACCCATTTCCTCAGAATACTTGAGAATTAGCTCTGTGATCAGGCAAATCATATTATTAAGTCAATGAATTCACAGTCGACGACAAACATTAAAATTTGTCATGATTGCCGCTGTTAAACACTTGTAATCACTTACATTTTGGCAAAGGAGCTTTTTGGACCCAGATACATCTCACACCCATGCACTCCTGTGCGGGCGGATCGTGGTGGCCTGGGCCTGCTGTTCCAGCTCACTGAGGTGCTCCTGGATCCTGGCGCGGTCACATGACAGCCCCACCCCAGTTTTAGGTCACACGCACCTGAATCAGCGTGCAGTGGACATCCAAGTCTAAGTCTTCAAAACAAGCTTGGAATGAGTTTGGGCCAAGGAAAGCCTGCAATGTGATGTGAGAGACCCTTTCCCGCTGATCACAAACCCGATTAAGCGTAGTGTCACTGCTGTGTTCATAGACTGTCATGAGAACCTTTGTGTAACCTCTCGCTAAAAACCCAGATAATGTCCCATGAATGATGTTCTCTTCACCCATTTACGCAGTTTACATTTGAAAGTGCTATTATTTGCATTTTCTTCTCTATGAAGTTGCTTCACAAAATTTAAGTCTTTCATACCTATTCAAGAAATCCAGCAGTCTAGTAAGCTTGCCAAAAAAAAAGTCAACAAATTTCTAGAAGTTCGCTTTTTGTTACAGAATGAAAATATCTACTAGTTTTCTTAAAGGAGAAAAAGGAGCAATGTTTTCGAGTGATATTTTTGCCTGTGAGGGGCTACACTCGGGTCGATAGAACCAAGTCCCCTTGGCGCTGAAGCACTGGCGGGTGGTGAACCAGGCCCATGAACACAGTGAGGATGAATGCTTGAGAGAACCCAGCCCGTCAGAGAACTTCACTCCACATTTGGACATAGGCAATTAATATTTTTGCAAAAATCAAACACCACTCACATTTCTTTGAAATTCATATTAGGATTAACCAAGAATAGATTAGTCCGTTAAAAGGAAGTTTGTAGGTGCCCGTCGGGTTTTCGGCAATGGGGATGTTTAGAGAACCTAAAATAACTGAATTTTAGAAGACTTTCTTTTAAAGTGGTAGAGGAGCCAGAAGTAAGCGTGTAAAGGAGCAGAGCAATACTTTTAACTTTTAAGCACATGATTTGAAGATTATTTCCTTTGGGGAAATAATTTTAATACTGATTAATTTTAATTTAGAAAAGTAAAATGAAAATGATGTTTGGAATGAAAGAATAGTACACGAGACAATGTAAAGTTGCTCTCATTTAAAAGTGGAAACGAAAAACCAGATGATCTTCAAAACCTTTTTCAGCTCTACAAATGCAAATTTGCCCTGGCCGGGTAGCTCAGTTGGTTAGAGCATTGCCCTGATACGCCAAGGTTGCAGGTTTGATTTCCGATCAGGGTACGCACAGGAATCAATCAGTGAATGCATTGACAAGTGGAACGACAAATCCATGTCTCTTTTTCTGTCTCTCTCTTTCTCTCTCTAAAAAAAAATATCAATGAAAAGAGACTGTTGAATGATAACCTAAACGCACAGTTGAACAGAGGGCACCCATGAAAAAATACTGAGGACAGAACTAGATCAATAAAAAGAGTAACAGGCATGGATTCAGTCTCCTGCGTTCTGGGTACTGTGGAGCAGCTTCGGCAACATTTCATTCCACCTGTTTCACCGTCCCTGCCTTCACGGTTCCAGGTGTTTACCCGTAAGCATTTGCAGGGTAAACGTCTTGGCCACAAACATTTTCATGGCAGGATTAATGGACACTGAGGTCATTTCGCCATACAGGGCAAAACGCTGGTTGAGTCTGGTTTCAATTCCTTTCTGCATCAACCAAGTTCTCACAGCTCTGCTGCTTTTACGTTATACGCATCGTCACGCATGCTCAGAGTCATCTGGAGAGTGGGGAGGACCCATGGTGCTCTGCAAATAGGGAATGATGACTGCGTCTGTGGGCTTGGAAGCAAACACGGGGGTTAAACTTCCTGAGCCAGGCTGCGTGCTGCCCTGGAAAATGGTCACACACCAGCACGCAGGTCCCTCGGTAACACTGCATGTGCCGCACGCAGTGACACGTCCCACAGCGCTTTGGAACGTCTGTCAGCCGACTGGTGACAACACGCAAATAGGGACCGATGAATAAAAAACAAAGTAGAACATCACAAACGAAAGACTTGGAAGACAAGTACCGCAAAAGAGCCTGACAGTGTAAATTAGTTCTGCGGTGAGAGTGCCCGCAGCCAAGGTGGTTACTGAGGTGCTGAAGGCGAAAGGACAGGACTTGTCCCCTCGCCCCCTGAAAGGGGGCCTCCCTCTGCCTCCTCCAGAGGTACTGTACCCAGGTCTGCAGACCGCTGCTTGCCTCCCGCTGAAACAGTAGCGATGGAGCAAGGTCACAGACTAGACAGTTTGCGGGTAGAATCCACAGGACTGGGCAACACCGCCCTGGAGCGGCAGGCCAGGGAACCGGAGGCCCGAGGAAGACGCCACGGAGCAGGTGCTGTTTGCTGAGACAAGGAAGCCGGGAGGACACCATGGCCTCCTTGTCCTGTTTGGTTTTAGACAGTTTTGTTGACTGATGTTTTATTGAGTTATGACTCTCAGCTTTTGGCTAATTTTATCAGATAGAGATGATTATTGTTGCCTAAGGTAACATTATTTCCAAAATATCATTCCCTTTTAAAGTGTTCTCTTTCCTCACCCTTAATCCTCAAACCCTCTTAACAAATAGCTTCCCACAGACTGAAATTCATACTCAAATTTTACTCTGAGGTGATGAGTGATTACATATCCAAGCTCATTACTATTAGAAGTGGGAAGTGTGTTGTTTTAGAATTAAACGATCTTAGGGATAAGAGTCCCCAACACATCCCTACATTGTTTCTCTTCTGTGGCCCAGACCAAGAAATGGAAGGAAGGGGCCCAGTGTCTGGTGTGCCCAGCTCAGTGCCTGGCACCCAAGTGCTTAGCAACTGGCTGAGTGAAAAACAGGACGTTCGCTGATTAAATTTTATAAGACAGTTAAAGAGAAAGGTGTTTTCACACACACATTTCTCTATATTAAATTATTTCTCAGATTTTCTGTATCTCTTAGACCCATTTTATTACATTTCCATACATATTTTTTTTACTACTAACTGAGGCTCTTGAGTGGTAAGTTTGTGACAACAGGTGTGAAACTTTTAAACATTAAATCACTCCGTTCAAGGGCTCCCAGAACCACCTGTTGTGCAAAGTCCCGTGGCCTCGTGCTCTTTGGGCCTCACCTGGGTAAGCACGCAGGCGGTAGGCAGGTTAGCCTGGGGCCTTTAACTTGTGCTACATACCCGATCTGCCATTAGCGCACGTTTCTGGGCCACACTACGTGCCCCCCACCCCTTCCAAGGCAGGGTCAGGGTCACGGCGCCCTTGGGGGCTTTGGCGTTGCTGGGGTGGGAATCTCGAAGGAGACACCCCCCCACCGCCTCCACTTTGGGCTCCATACTCACCCCGCCCCTCCCTCCCCAGCATCCTTTGCGTGGTCCGTGGGACCCCACCCCCCACTCCACCCCGTCCCAGCCACCCCTGCGGCAGCACGGGCCTCGGGCGTTGCTGGTCGTGTGGAGGGCAGCCTGGGTCGGCGGGGCTGTAGGGCCAAGAGGGGTTGCTGCCCCGCTGTGCCTCTGGCTCGTCTTCCCCTAGACCTCCCAGCACGTGCAGGGCGGACTTACGACGCTGGGCCACAAGAAAAGCTGAGGTTGTCGTTGGGCCACACACAGCTCTGCGGGTAAGGGCAGCAGGGACCCTCGTTGACCCCTGCCCTGCGTGTCAGTCGGCCAAGCTCTGGGGGAAAGTGCCGTGGAGGGATAGGCCCTGGTGTTGGCCCGGGGGCCGAGTGGAAGTGAGGCTTGCAAATGATGGGCAGGGCCTTGTCATTTCCCAGCGTGGGCTGGGTCCGGGGTGGGGGGGGGGGTGCCTCGAAACCGCACCTGCAGTAATCAGGCAGCGGGAATTCATGGAGCATCCACCGGGCGCGACTCAAAGGCCCTGTCCTGGGCTTCCCTTCCTAGTACGGAGAAGCAACTTTTCTTTCTTTTTTGTTGACTTTATTGGGGTGACATTGGTTAATAAAATTATATAGGTTTCAGGTGTAAACCTCTATTATACATTACCTGCATATTTACGATCACCACCCTAAGTCAGGTCGCCTCTTTATCCGGCCAGGTGAGTGCTCTTCCAGATTGATGAGAATTTGAGGGGGGGGGAGTGTGTCCCCAGTCATAAGTGACTAATGAACTCTTTGAAAAACTTTGCCACCATTTATCGTGTAACATATGCATACTGATAGATGTACACCTAACACAAATATTGATGAGTATATATGTGATTTAATGCAGAAGATATAACTTCTAGTAAGTTAACATAGAATTACATGAATAACATTCACAGGTATTGTACCTGCATTCAAACTCCATCTGTCGATATCAATCTCATATACATACATCAACACTGATTGTTGGATTTGCTTTGCTAATATTTGGCAAATTTGCATTTATGTTTGTAAGTGTTATTTTCTGCACATTTTTTTTTTTTGGTGCGAGTGTTTGTTTTTGTCTGATTTGGGAATCATTGCTGTTTTAGTTTGAAAAATATGAGTGCAGTGGCTTTGTGTCTTTGTTGCTGAAAGAGGTTGTGTAAGGATTTTCTGTTCCGGCGTGTTCCATCACACTCACCTATAAAGCTCTCTGGGCCTGGGCTCTTTTACTTCATTGGTGGAAGGGAGAGTCTTTTGAGTACTGTCCCTTTTTCCCCCCTTCATCAGCTGTTAGTTTTATTGATCAAGATTATTGCTTGTTGTTTGTTAGGTTAATCTCTCCTCCTTCGAGCTTGTTCCTTTTTTAGCTCCACTATTGAACAACTTATTTCTTTAAGTGTTTAAAATACTCAGTGCATTTAATACTCTTCTAAATCTTAATGTCTGAGTTCTAAGAACTGCTAGAGCTGCATCCAGGTTTGAATGTGTGGTATTGTTGTTGTTGAATAGTTCTAATTGAAGAGTAATTTTCATTTTTATTTTCTTAATCTATAGTTGTTTTGACTTAATTATATACGTAAGTAACCTTAATGCTCTTACTATTATTTTGTTTACTAGCATGGTTTTTGGATTTATTATCACATACTTTTTTTTTTTGCCAAAAGACCTTGTGGATGATGTCTTTCCTGAATTTTGCATGTTTGAAAATGTTTATCTTCATACTTAACACGGAACTTAGCTCTGTGTAAAATTCTTAAGCCACTCTTTTTGATCGAGAGTGAGGTTGAGCCCCTTTTCTGAGGTTTATTGGATGTTTGATGGTAATGGTGATGGCATGAAACATGAGCCATTCTGAAGTTGAAGCAGGTGTTGGGAGTAAGACAGACTCTATGGTAGGTGCTGGCCGGTGATGGGCTGGGGGTCAGATCTGGCCTCCCACCTGTTTCTATAATGGTCCACAGCTGAGCGGTTTTTACAAAGGGATTTGATCACTGGTAATACTGACTTCATGTCCCAATGAAGTGATGTTATCCCCCTCAAAAAGCATTCTGCTTTTCTCATTAATAGGCCTATATTTTTAAAAGTTGTACTCAATTATGATGATCATATATTTAATTTCTTCCATAAAACATTTGTGGAAATGTTTTTGTTATATGAATATATGTGTAATATTTTTGATTTTTGTCTTCTGGCCTGTAAGCCTAAAATATTTGCTCCTTGGTCCTTTTTCTGGAGAAAGTCTGCTGACCTCTACTCCATTGCAGATCCAGAATGGATTTGATTCAGCGACGTGTTCTCACGCAGTGCGATTCTCCCTTAGCATCTGTTCTCATCTTCTCTTGAGTGTGGACCCCAGAGTTCTCCCCTGCAGTTCTCCGCTGAAGTGAAGGACCCTTCTGTGGCCCTTCCCGGTGCCGTCTGCATGCTGACGAGAGCGCTTTCTGCACCGAGTCTCCTCCCCAGGGAGACCATCCTACACTGATTCTGTAGCTGTCTGCGTGGTGTCTGATGCAGAGATTTTGATCACTTCTGCTCTAGTAAGAACTACTTTTGCCCCTGGCCTATTTCAGTCTGTCTTGCTTGATTTTCCTGAAGCTTGTTCACTGCCTGTTGAAGCTGTTTCTACAATATCTTACACTAATTCTGGGCTGGCACCTTGGCTTAAAGGCTTCAGTTGGCGTTTACTTCCCTGCCACGCGTCGTCTTTGCTCACAGACTTGCTGTGTCTTGTTTTTCCTCCCTAATCAGAAAGCGACCCTCTCTTTTTCCTATTTCAAAGCCCATCCCCTTTGGTTCTTTTCTGTTTTATCTGAGATAGGCTGCTAATGTATGAATGTGTCCTTTTAGTATTAGACTTAGTGAATTTTGGGAACAGCCTGAGTTCAGCCCAAGCTACCTATTCAGCTGACTTCCCTAAGTTCTTTTTTTAAAAATTGATTTGAGAGAGAGAGAGAGAGAACATTGATTTCTTGGCCCACTTATTGGTACATTGATTAGTTGTTTATTGTATGTGCCCTGACTGGGGATCGAACCCACAACCTTGGTGTATGGGGATGACACTCTAACCAACTGAGCTACCTGGCCAGGGTCCTAAGTTCTTTCTAACGATTTTCCCTGAGGAGATGATCCTAAAACTTATCAGTATCTTCAGTAAGGTAAATTAGAATTGTATTCACGTAAACTCATCAAGGTAAAAAGGAAACATTGCTTTGGAGAGGAAGTGGGGCCGCGCAGAGAAGAGACTGCCCCGAGAAGTGTTACTAGTGCAGCGAAGGGTCTAGAAATTCTGTTACGCATGAGACACACTGGAAAGTAAGTGGGGTATCAAACGAAGCCTGCTGAGAGGTTGGGGACTACATGTACGGTTTTGAATGCTATGTAGTTGTAGCAGAGAAATCATCTTTTATATTTGAAAAATATTTTTTTACAGGCCCAGTACTTCGCAGTTTTATTCAGAAAAAAAAAATATGGCAACATATATACCCACTGATTCGACAAAAATAAATCAAGATGCAAGCAAGGAGAAAAGCAACACAAAACCAAGGTAAAATAAGAAATAATAAAGTTAACTTCAACACTATATGGTTGGTGGTAAGTTAGTCTGACCATAGCAATCCCCTGGGAGGGTCGGTGAGAGTTCTGGAGTTTAGAAAACCTCACTTTCTCGGGCACTGGGACCTCGAGAGAGAGGCAAACTAACACCGGCTGCTGGCTCCTTCCCCCAGACCACCCTTGGATATGAGAAGAAAGTGAGAAAGAGGTTGATGGGTATGAGAAATTGACCAACGACTAGGAAATCCCAGGAAGGCAAAAGGTGGTTGGTTCTGGGTATGGATCGTGGGTAGAACATGCAGTTCAGAGCAGATGGAGAAATTAGAAATCAATTGCAAGAGGTTAAGTAGAAACCCCCCATACATTTGGGAATGGAACAATATCTGAAAAACAAACACTTTTATGAATAACTCATGAATGAAAGGAGGACCCCTAAAGGAATTACAAAAAAACTTAGAACTGAATATATAGTAAAAGAAAGAAAAAAAAAGACCTTTATCTTACTGCATTAACTATGTCACACATACGAAAACTGTGTAATAATAGCTTTTAGTGTTTAGACAGGAGTTTGTGGTCATAAAAACTTATATGAGAATAAGAAAGCCTGAAAAATTAATGAGCTAACAATCTGCTTTGAGAAATTAGGTGGGGGGGGGGGGGCAAACCGAACAGAATAAACACAGAGAAAGTTGAAGGGAGTAGATAAAGATCAGAAATCAACAAAATAGAAATCAAAGACAAAAATAGAGAAAATCAGCAAAGGCAAGAGTTGTCGATAAAATTGACAAAGCTTTGATAAGCCTGAACAAGCCAAAGGAAATGGGGAGAAATCACAGAGGGTGAGGAAGCACTGTTCAGTGTGCCGTCTTCACGCATTGCCCCCTAACACCCACGCCCAGGGGACCCCGGTTTGAACGGTGTGCTGTGGAGTCGTGCCATGCATGGTCCAGGGACCGATGCTGGATCAGAAGAGGAGCTAAGTACAATAAATCTGCAACTAAAAGATAAGAGATGGTGAACCATTTCATGGTGGTAAGTTGAAAACCTACACAAAAGATAAAAATGTTAAGAAAAATGCAAGTAAACAAAATAGTCTCAATAATAAACAAAATGAACTGTCTGTTGACCACTAAAATGATTGAGTTACTATCACCCCAACCAATCTTCCTCCCTTGCAGAGCATGCACCTCAGGCCCAGGCAAATTTAGTTTTTGAGTTTCTAACAGGTTTATGAGTTCTAACAAAAATTCAAGAAACAGGTCATTCCAATCTTACACAACCTCTACAGAAGAAAAAAGGAGAAAATGGTCCCTAACTCAATTTATGAGGGTAGTTTAAACCTTTTAAGTCAGTTTCATTCACATCCTTAAAAGTGAAAAAATCCTAAATAAAATATTAACCTACAAATTATAGCAGTGTATAAAAAATGGGTGATATTTCAAAATCAAATTGAATAGTTTATCTCAAAATGCAATGTTAGTTCAACACTAGAAAATCTATCCATATCACCATTCATTGGTTAAGGGAGGAAAAGCATTTAATAAAACTCAGTATCTCTTAATGGTAAAAACTCTTAGCAAACTACTAGATTAGGAGCACTTACCAAAACCCTAAAGCAGATGTCATGTGTCATGGTCAAGTGTTACAAACATTTCAATTCAGAAAAGTGACCAGGACCCTCATTGGAGGGCTGCAATACAGAAAAAGGGGGGAAAAAGAAAAAGAAATGGAAGCTATAAGGCTTGACAAAGACGGAACCAACTGTAATCACTCATAGATGAAGTGATTATCTACAAAGAAAGTACAAGAAGAATTTACCAAGTAAGTGACTTTACAAGACTGCTAGATTAAAATCATTATATGTAAGTGAATCGCATTTCTGTGGTCCAGTATTAGGTTGGAAATGTAATCAACTCATAACTACCATTTGTAATAGGAATGAAAAATAAGGTGCCTAGAAAAAATAATTTTTAAAATGTGTTTGACTTTTCTGGAGAAAATTATAAAACTTAAATCAGAATGTAACAAAATTTATACATAAAAGCAAAGAGCCAAGAATACGTAAGCGTTCTTTAAGAAAAAGAAAATTTGGGTCTTAACTTACCGATATCGAAACTGCAGCAATGAACGCGGTAAGCATGAGATAAGGCAAGCACGGACAAACAGAAGGGAGCGGCGATGGATGACTCTGTGCTGCTTGAGCGCCGACAGGCTTGGCGTCACAGGGCAGCCAGGGGGAGGGCGGGTGTTCAGTAACTGAGCTGTGACAACGGCACATCCTTACGGGGCCGGGGCGGGGACTCGGATCGGCCTGCACACCGTACTCAAGACTCAAGGACCGAAGAAGTTATGTGTAAATTATAAGGCTTGTGAAAGGCAATAGGTTAACTCTCTTCTTAAAAGTATAAAAGAATTTCGTCATTACCTTGAGGTAAGGAAATGTTTCCTAAACAAGACAGAAGCGACACACGCTGCGTAAGCAAAGATAGATGAACAGGTTGTAGTAAAGTTAAGAACTTACATTTATTAAGACTTTGTCAAGAAAGTGAAAAGTACACACCTGAAGATGTAGATATTTTCAACACATATGAGAAAAGATTACCACTCCAAATGTGAAAAGAATTCCTAAACATTGTTAAGAACACAGTAAATAATTCATTGCAGAGAGAGAGAGGGAGGCGACAGGGTGGGGGGGTAGAAAACGTGATTAGACTCTTCATGAAGAGGAAACTCTTCAGTGTGTCTGTAAAGCTGATTGGAAGTCAGCACTCACGGGAAAAGGACTTAAGAACACCTAATAAGGCTCTCCATAGACCAGTTCAAAGGAGTTGTGCTGTATTTGTCTTTGAAGAGAAGTATTAACTTCTTATTCATGGATTTTTGTTTAATGTACCGAGGGGTGTTCTTTTCCACCGAGAAGTGTATGTGAGGGTGTGGGGCACCGTGAACTCACGCCGCCTTGTGAGAGTGGGAGGCAGTGAGTCTGGATTCCGTTCTCATGGAAAAGGCTTGCAAACATTTACAAAGCAGACAGTTGGCCAGCGGATTGTGAGAAGATTTTGGTTTTAACCCTGATGTGGGTTGGTGGTGGTTGCTTTGTTGTTGTTTTATACAGGAGGGTAAGATAGGAGTATTGAATTTCAGAAAACTGTGTTCCACCCGTACTCTGCCACTCACTTAACTGAGTAACTTTTCTTCACCTTTTAAAATTAGATGAGGATTCTTAAGTCCCTTCCGGCTTCCAGACGATAATGATGGTATTATAGTACTTAGACCTGTTTAGCATGTAAATGCACTGCCCTGGTTTTTAGATCATCTTATCCTGGGAGGATAGATCCCGTATTGTAAAGTACAGAATAAAGGTTTGAACTTGAAGTTGTAGAGAATGTCAACCATCGCATTTTGTTTTCTTTGTCTTATTAGCCTTGTAAAATGTGCAGAGCAAGATTGCGGACATGTCACACCACCAGAGAATCAGCCAGCTCAAATGGCAGAAAAGGAAACACTAAAATACTACAGAACATCTTCCGTGCCCGTGGAGACAGAAACAGCCGAAGTTTATGAAGCTGGGCACTACCCAGGCATGTCGATTCGTCTTTTCTTTCATAGGGACGAAAGGGAGTTTCATAGCATGAAGTGAAATGTATGGAAATGCTAGAGTCTACTTTTAAAATACCAGACTTGGGCCCTGGCTGGTGTAGCTCAGTGGATTGAGTGCAGGCCTGTGAACCAAAGGATTGAGGTTTGATTCCCAGTCAGGGCACATACCTGGGGTGCAGGCCAGTTCCCAGCAGAGGATGCACGAGAGGCAACCACACATTGAGATTTCTCTCCCTCTCTCCTGCCATTCCCCGCTAAAGATAAATAAACAAAATCTTTTTATATCTTTTTTTAAAAAGATTTTGTTTATTTCTAAAATACCAGATTTGGTACTTCACTAGTTTCATTAGTCACAGCAATGAGCAATATCTTGTAATGTAAACATTGTCTTTTAAAGGGAACATCATCTAAATCCTGATCATGATATTAAAAACAACAGCAGCGGCATCACTGTATTCCCCACCAGGAACACCTGACATTCCTGTAGCGGTTTGCGTTCCCATCCCTCTTTCTCGGATATCACCTGTTTTTTTTTTTTTTTTTTTCCTGAGGAAAAGACCCCAAAGGTGGGTCAGCAGTCCCTAGGTTCCCGGCCTTCTGTCCATGCTGTGACCTCCCTTGTGGCTCTTGTCTACCAGTGTCCTGATTGCCCCTCCACAGAACCCCATTTTTTTAGTCTTCCTTCTCCTTACTCCAAATTCCACCATTTTTATATGCAGAATTTTTTAACCGCATCTTCCCTTCCCATCCAGCTCCTCTGTACCCTCACAGGTACCAAGGTCATTCCTGGGTCCCATTCTGCTCTCTGCTTTCTCCTGGGCCAGCTGCCCTGTCACCTTTCACCCCGCTCGCCCATTTCTTTCCTCTTCGGCTCTAGTTGGCGCTCCCATCCGTTTCCTCTGCTGTCTCCCAGGGGTCAGTGAGCCTTTTGCAGAAAACCTGCACTGTCACAGCGGTGGCTTTTGCCTGATTCACAGTCGCCAGCCTCAGCGGGGCACTCAGGGCTGGCGGTGCCATTTCATGTCCCCTCTTCAGCTCTTTCCCCCGACTCATCACAGCGTCTGTTTAAACTGCCGCAATTTAAGCATTAGCCGGTCCCTTACTTGCCTGTGCTCCTACTTTCTAACAAAATTAAAAACAAGGGCAATCAAATGGGAACATCGCCTTTCCCCAGCCCCACCCGCAGTGCGCACTGTCGCGGGGAGGGGCTGTGCCTCCTGCCTGTCAGGGCAAGCCCACCACCCCAGCCCTGCGGCCCCTCCTCAGCCATGCCCTCGGGGACGCCCATCCACCTGTTACCTTCTCTCTCCTTTCCCTGTCTACTGTATGACCCAGCAGGTCAACTTCTCGGTGCTTATCCAAAGGAAACGAAAACTCTAGCTCGAAAAAATATATTGCCCCTCCATGTTTTTTGAAGCATCGTTTACAAGACACAGGAAGAATCTACATGTCGATCAATGGATGACTCAATGAAGAAATTGTGGTACATATACACGCACAAACATATATACACATACATTGTACACCGCAGTGTACACACAGATGTATACACACACACATGCACACACACAATGGAATATCACTCAACCATGTCAAAGAGGGAAACCTTGTCATTGCGACAATGTGGATGGACCTCGAGGGCATTCTGCTAAGTGAAGCGTGTCTGACAGAGAGAGACAAGTCCTGTATAGCCAATACTCACTTACATGTGAAACCTGAGACAAAAAAATCTCAGAATCATAGATCCCGAGAACAGGGTGGTAGTTGCCAGAGGCTGGCGTAGGGGTAGGTAAAGTGGTTGAAGGTAGTCAAACATTTTCTGGTCTCGGTTACCAAATCAAAGTTAATAAAAAGGGTTTTGGTATGTATTTCACATGAGGATTCATATTTTGAAATAATAAAATCAATAACATTTCCCTCCATTAGTGCTTTAACCATAAGAACTGATTTAATCCTTGGAACATCTTATGAGGTTTTTACTACAACAATCCTTATTTCGAAGGTGAGTAAAGTAAAGCAGACAGGTAACTTACAAAGTTAACCACAAAACAGTGGTTGAGCTTGTAACTGAGTTGGGAACCGAGGTGTTTTGACCCAGAGCCTGTAGAAATACTATGTAATATGGTATTGATGTAGCGATCAACTGTATTGCCTGGTATGTGGAATTACCATGGTATTGATAGCTCATGCCAGTGATTCAGTTAATGTCGGTTTTGTTTTCAGATTACCTTCAGGAAAGTAGAACTCAACAAGATGTTGCTCCAGAGCCAGCTGATCATAAGGATAAAAAGAAATCAAAGGAAAAAAAGGATCAAACTCAAGAGCAAACTCACACCTACCTAAAGCCCAGGCGAAAAAGGTGTGCCTCCTACGATAGAACAGGTAGGTGGAATTACCCAGTGGCTTAGCAAACGCTACACTTTTTCAAGTTATCCTGTGGTCGTGTGTGCTTGTATTGGACACTGATTTTCGAGGAAACAGTCTTACTGGATTTTGTACAATTGTTTGCAGTCTTTCTGAAAACATAAAATATCAATAGATTAAAAACTTGACTGTTCAATGACTGTTCTTAATTAAGACAAATCTCTGAAGGTTATGGTTACAGAATTAGAAATGAGGTAAACTTGGACGGTTTTGTTTTATCCTTTCAGTAAAACTTTATAGTGTCATTATATTGAATAATTTTATGTCTTTTCCTGACATAGAGTAAATCCCCAAATAAATTACTCATTTAAACAGATTTTCCTCTACTAGAGTTTTCCAGTTTGTGCTTTCTCTATACCTGAAATTCTTACTTGTATTAATATTTTAAGTTTTATAGGAAAAAGGAAGCTTTTCTATATTCCACCGACACACCGTGGTCCAGGGCAGATGTATCATAAAGCTACTGAAGCTTAAACCTCAGGGTGGCTCCTTTGCCCTGCGTGGATGTGCTGGTGTTCGAGCCCTTGTCTGATCCCCCTCCCCCGGGTGGGGGCGGGACCTGCGACTGATTCCAACCAACAGAGTCATGGGCTGTCACTCTCTGATTATGTGGCCTTGTGGATGGCTCCGTCTTGTTAGCACACTCATTCTACAGTCTCTTTCCCCTCTGCCGGCTTTGAGGGAGCAAACCCAAGGATCCTGCAGACGCAAGGGTCCCTTCCCAGCTGAGCCTCTGAAAGAGAACCCGAGCCAGCCAACACCTTGGTTGCAGCCTTTGAGAGCCCAGCCGAGCCCCCAGGAAGCCGTATCCAGACTCCTGACCCACAGGATGTGTGTTGTTTTAATCCACTAAATCGGGGGCAGTTTGCGGTGCATTCTGGAAACTAAGACAGTGGATCACATCTCAGCAAACGCAGCCACTGTTGTATGCGTTAAGAATTCTTGGCCTTTTGTCACATTGTCCTGTTGTTCTGACATTGGTTTCAGCGTAAGAAAGAGCAAGTGTTTAGGCTTAATGGCTGCCAGGTGAATAGAAACACTCTGATCCTTTAATGATGGTTTTTCTTTAAGGTGCTTCCCAGTGTAGCACCTATAGACCCAGGGAGACAAACTGGGAGATTGTAGTACTTAGGATTTTTTTTTAAAAACTATGAAAAATTTCAAATATGAAAGGTAGAAAAAGTAAGCTAACAGATAACTATTTATTCACTTCCTAGACTTCACAGATGTTAACATTTTTATCACTTTTTTAAAAAGGAAGTTGTGGTAGACAGAATTCTGAATTACCCTCCAGTAACCCCATGCACCCAGTTTGTGTAACCCCCTCCCGTTCGGTGCAGGCAGAACCTGGGAGTGTGGAGAATATCACTGCTCTCATTGCTTCATTTTATGTCACATTTTTGAGGCGTGGTTAAGGCCCCTCATCAGTTACCTTTAAATTAATGCAAAGGAGGATTATCCTGGACAAGCCCGACATAATCGACATAATCGGATGAGCCTTTAAGAGACCAGATGCCACCCTGCTGCCTGTGAAGGGCCACAGGGCAAGGGCCTGGAGGTGAGTCCACCTCAGTAGCTGAGAACAGGACCTGCCCAACAGAGCGTGAGACAATGGGGACTGCAGTCCCATCGCCCCAGGGGAGCGTGGAGGTGGTGCTGTCCTAGCCAGGCCTCTGCCGGAGGGCGTGGTCAGCCAACATCTTCATTTCCACCCTTTGAGACCCTGAAGTCCACCAGGCTCCTTCCTGACCTGTGGAAACCATGAAAGAACAAATTTGCATTGTCTTACACCAAGTTTATGGGGATCCTCACACTCTTTTACACAACTGCTCAAGTCACCTTGAATCCTGAGCTAAAAAGAGGTTTCGATCAGCTGGTGCGTGTGATTTCTGGAGCAGCAGAAATCTCGGGCGGCTTTACAGCGCCGTCGGCTGTGCCACCCAGGCTCCTGGCGTGCTTCTCCCATGACTTGTTTTACCGGAAGTTCAAGGACCAGGCGGACAACCTGTAGAGCATGGTGGCCAAGTGCCAAGAGAAGCAACTGTTTCTGGAAGGAGAGATGGGTCACCTGCTGAGAGAGCAAGGCAGATGGGTCTGAAAGGGCCTGTGGGGTGGGTTTCGGGGGTGGGGGCGGGAGGGTGTTGGCATCTCACATCACCACCCCCTCTGACCCGCAGCCTCCCCCAGCGCAGGCCTCGACTCAGTAAAGCCTTCTGACGGTTTCTGTCGCGTGCTGTTCTGGCCGACCGCCTGTGTGATTAGGTCCTTTGTGATCTCGTTCTTAAACGGAAAACTGTTGTTTCTCCCTTCCCGATTCCGTTAAAATTGAATTTTAAGCTATATTTTCTCCTCCGGTTATATAGTCTGCGTAAACTTTCAATGTAAGTTACCATTTGTATTTTTCCTCTGTGTAGAAATATTTGGAATATTCAGCATTGCCCTTAACTGACACCCATATGCACACTTACGTTGGGTCTTGTTTTCGCATCCTAAACCAGAACCAGAGGATGACAGCGTGGTGAGAAATATCATTCGGCTCAGGGAGAAGCTTGGCTGGCAAACAGCGTTACCCCACCTTAGCCTGGGATACAGAGCTGCCCGAACGGCAGCTCAGAAGGTCATTCTAAAGGTATTATTCCATTTCACTCAGTTTTGTGCTGTAAAAGCGAGTGTCTGAAACTGTCTCTTAATCTTTATTTTATTTATTGTATACATTAAAGTCATTACTGCATTATCATTACATTAACATCGGATTATCTCATTTCATGGTGAATGCTCATGAAAAGCGTTTGAGACGGCTTCATGTCACTTAAAGAACAGAGAGCAGATACGACGTCTGCCTGAAATTTGCATCCACACTGACACTCACGTGCATCAGTTTTTTGTGCTTTGAGAAGAAGTCCCAGTGTTCTTCTGTAACACTCTGCCCCTCTCCCTCTCTCGCTTCCTCGTACATGACTTTTTAGCTCCGCATCTCTGTGCTCCCTTGTCCTTTCCATTTTCTCCTCAGCCACTAGCCTCTTCAGAGAAATTTTAGCTTGTCCAGCGCCACGTGACCGGGAGGCAAGCCGTGGTAAGAACTAAGGTCTGCTTCCTGTGACCTCATTTATGACAGGTGATCGGAGACTGATCACGGCCATTGTGTCCTGCTTTCAGATCAGGGGTCCTCCAGGTGCAGTGCCCAGGCCAGCAGCCTCCGGGTCACCTTGGAACTTATGAAAACGCATGTTCCCACCTCCACCCCCGACCTTCTGAATGGGAAGCTCTGTGGGTGGAGCTCAGCAGCCCACATTTTATTAACTCTGGGTGATGCCAGCACACAATTATTAACCCTGGTTCTAGACCAGCGGTCCACAGGCTTCTTCTGAAAAGGGCCAGATAGTAAATAATTTCAGCTTTGCAGGCTGTGATCTTTGTCATGGTCCCTCCATCCTGTCATGTCAGTGGAAAAGCAGCAAGAGACAAAACATCGACAGGGGTGGCCATGTCCCTGTAAACCTGTTCACAGAAATAGGCACCTGTTCCCGGCCAGAGTTTGCCAGTCCCTGCTCCGGTACCATGCAGGTAAATGGACATCTGGCCATTGGTCAGGGGCAGCGTCCATGTGAGGGAAAGTACGTGCGTAACAGATTCAGACTCCCCTGGTTTTGAATCTCTTTATGTACTTGCTGTGTTGTTTTGGACAAGTTTCTAACCTCCCTGAGCTTTAGTTTCTTAGACCTTGAAATGGAGATAATGATACTTACCTTAGAGAGCTTTGACAATTAAATGAGATCATGCATGTGGCCGGGCAGATAGAGGGGTGAGGTGGGTAAAAAAAACCCACCTGTACATCAGTTTAATATCCTTAGACTCTCTACAGAGGTGTGTTTTATTTGTGGAAAAAGAATTGAGAATATGAAAAACATTTTTTTCATTGAAAAGAATTTAATTATATTATTATGCTTCTACAATTGAATTATTTAATTACATATGTGATCCATTTTGAATATTGTGTCTACATTAAGTTTCTAGTGGTCTCAACTTTCTGGACACGTAATTTAGAACGGAAGTGCCTCCAGTGGCTACTAGCTATAAAAAGCCCATGTACTTTATGTCATCAGTCAGCTTATTTATTTTTATTTGCAGCTTTTAAACTTGTTTTTTAAAGATTTCTAGGTACCCCACTATGTTAGGAGTCAAAATGAGAAAATGAAGCAGCTGAGAAAATTGAGAAGAAAACCTAACAGTCTAAGGATGACAGTTTTATTTTTCAGAAAGTAAAACTGGATCCAGATTTAAAATTACAGTGATTAGAAGCTGCTTACTCGGTTCAAGAGCTTCTGGAGGCACCATTCATTGATTTATAGTAAAGAGTACTAAATGCTCTTTCATTATGAAATTTAATCACCCCACAAGACGAAATGAAACTTTGTTGCAATGTTATATCAACAAAAATTAGAAGTTTCAAAGCTCAAATAAGCTTTGTGTGGAAATTCTCTGCATGCGGAACGTCTGGTTCCCCAGCAGCGTCTCAGACCAAGGAGAGGCTGCCGCGTACGCTGCCGCAGCTCGGAGCATGGGCAGGGGTCAGCCTTGAGCTCAGAGCCCTGCTTTTCCACCTTCTGACTGTGGGACTTTTCTCAGATTTCCTGATGTCTCCACGTAGTGATTTCTGCCTCTGTTGGGTGAGATTGCAAAGATCTACCTTGATCGTCTCTTACATTTAAGGGGTTAAATGTAAGAGATTAAAAACTCTGTGGTTGTGAAGGTATGTATGGGAAACACGACTCATTAGATATTTATTACTTGACAAATATTAGCTACTATTATACTAAGCCACCATCATTATCAAAATAAATGATAAATTTAATGTGCTCACCCAGCTTCTTGTGTTGGCAGACAGCTTGACTGGGAGCACGGCATATATGTGGAAGGTATTACTAAGTTCTTTGGGTTCATAAGCATACGTTAGTAAGTGTACAAGCCAGTTTTCATGCATGTTTTATTACCACATCATGTCTAAGAATGAAAATTAAATGTTATTAAATCTTAAGATTGATCTTGTTGAACTTGGTCAGACATGATTTAATTGTAGCTTTTCTCAATGATGTTATTTTTAAGCTACAGTAACATTGTTTCAATTTCCTGGGTCATCTGTTCAGCCATTTCACTGCTTAATTTGGTCAAATTAACTAAAAAAAATTTTATTTTTTTAACCTCAGGAACCTTTGAAAGATGATGGCGAATTTGTATATTGTCTTCCCCGGAAAAATCCTAAAGTCTTTTATAATGTATACGACCTTCGGGTCGTCTCTGCCCACAGAGCTCGACGCCGCAGAGAGTTTTGGACAGTTACCGCCTCGTTCGTTTCAAAGGTGAAGGGCAGCTGCGTGTGAGTGTCGGATGAGGTGTTGTGAAGGTCAGAGGGAGAAAAAGCTTAATTCTAGAGAAAAGTAGTTCTGAGCCAAATACCGGCTTTCCGGACTTCTTGAAGATGACGCATATTTTCCAGAAGTGAGGTGATGTCCTTGTGCTTTATGTCTGCAGGTTACCAGAATGGATGGTGTGGAAGAAGCAGAACTCACACCTTCTTTGGAGTGGCTAGTAGAAAGGAGATACTACTATTTATTGCAGCAGTTCAAGATATTTTCCAATTTTCGGTGAGATGCACGAAACTGAAACCAATTATTTGTGACATGATCCTTTTGAAACAGTGATTCGCTGGATGACATCGGGTTCTGCTACAGTGATGCCATATTTATGGGGAATAACAGAGCAAACGGGTAGCCCATAAAAAATTTCAGTTAAAAGGAGCTTCCCAACTTAGGGGTTACAGTTCTTTTATATTTCTGGGTAAATATCGTAAGAAAAAGATATTTTAGTGTCAAGCGAACTTAAATAGACCATCATGACCTTAATTTACCTCTTGTTTTTCATGCATTTCATTTATTAAACGAATATTTATTGAGAGTCCGCTACAAACCAGGCACTGTGCTAGGTGCTGTTGAACAAACCCACCAGGTGCCTTGCTCCCCGAGAACTTAGGTTGCAGTGGGTGAGAGGCAATAAGAAACACATACGTACGCAGAATGCCAGAGGGAGATGAGATACTACAAAGGAAAATAAAACAGAGAATTAGGGAGCTTGGGCCAGCTTACTGATTCAAGGTCATTGTTTAAAAGTTTGGCTAGTTCTAAGTTTATACCACATCATATTGTCGTTCCTGAGAGACTTCGATCCCCCACGAGGAAGTCCCAGACCACGGTCCCCTTGGTGTCTGCATCTGGTTTCACGATTTCTTTAGTTCCCCTCCTAATGTCTCTTTTCCTGTGATCTGCTGCTACCTGCTGGGGACTAGGAAAAGGAAAAAGCAGTATTTTAAGTTGTTACATTCAACGTTGCAAGTAGGTGAGATAACTAGGAACCTGAGGAAATTTTCAGTGAGGGAAGTGAATGGATTTTGCAGCAGAGAAATTATTCACTAGCAAATTCACTTACTGAGCAAACACTTCTTGTGTACCTTTGCTGTTCCACCGTTTGGGGCCTTGCCAGCAGGTCTCTGTCCCGATAGGACTTTGAGTCAATCTGTGGAGGGAGAGAGATAATAAGTAAATAAGATAGTTTCAGCTAGTGATGAGGGCCAGAAAGATAGCAAGACAGAGAAATAAAACAGTTTTGTGTGTGCCTGGGTGTGTGTTGCTACTTTAAATAGGATGGCTGATGAAAAGGATACCCAGTGCGGGGTCTGGAGAGGAAGCAGTTCCCGACAGACTGTAGCAAGTCCCAAGTTTTGGGCAGGGACACCTTTGGGGTCTGTTCGCAGGCAGGCGTGGCGTGACTGGAGGAGTGGGAGGCGGGAGCTGGTTATTGTCTGGAACCAAAGCACGTGCAGTGGGAATGCTCGACTAGCAACTGCGGGAAGCGGCTTTTGCAGAATGCATGTGGCTGTTGCGTCCCTGTCGGGTAGACACTGGTGGTAAAGCTGGGTGCTCTTGGTTCTGGATTATCAGCTTACGTTACCCAAAGGACTTGATCACTCTCGGTGTCGTAAACCCTCAGGGTCCCTTCTGCTCTAAATAGTTTTCATTGAATATGCTTGTGAAGCCTAATTGGAATTGGGACAAGAGTCATCTTTTTTGTACGACATCTGGCTTCAGTGAAATTTATTCATTTTCTTTATTCATGTTAAGAAAAATGCAAGTTACATTTTAGTTGGGTTAAAAGGTACAGCTTTATTTGGTTTTTAAATTTTATTTTTAATGTATTTTGTAAAGCTGTCATCACTCCTCTGGTAACAAGAAACATTTCCCACCCAAAAGTGAGACAAACGAAGTGTTAGTGACTAAGGCTGGCCGCGCCCCGCATGCACTGCAGGGAGGGCGTGTACGCGTCCTGCCTGCGACGTTGGAGGAGCGGTCCTGTGGCTCGGTGTCAGGACGCCCTGGGCTCCTCCAAGTCCCACAGTGCCAGGACTCAAGGGGTCTGCACTACGGGTGAGACAGGAGTCTGTTTACAGCGCCTCTTTGGAGCCTGACTGAAGGTCAAGTCCCTAGAATTCCCTGAGGCATGTCTGATTTCTAAGGCCTGGTGTGTGCCTTTGAATGACACCCTGAGATTCTTTCCGAGCTGCTTGGGTGGCTCAGACCAGTGATGTCACCATGGCGGGCTGGTTGGCTGGCCCCATGGGCGCCCCTCCTCCCACCACGTTCTCTGCCCCTGCGGCTCTTACCGGCTGTGCACGGAGTCTCACTTTGGCAAATGAGCATCACAGCACAACTCGGTGTTCCTCTAAGAGTGTTTTCATCAAGGTGGAAGCATCTCACTACCAAGGGAGGCTGTGGCAGGGCACCTGCCCCGCAGTTGCAGAAGGTGGGTGGCAGAGTGCACTTAGAGGAGTTGAGGGGGCCTTTCAGGCACAGTTCAACATGTCTTTGTCCTGAGTGAGAGCTAAGGTCGGTGAATAATCAGTCACCAGGGAAGCTTGTCAGTTCCTTCTCACTTAGGTTCTTTGAGTTTTTTAAATTACAAATGCATCTTTTTAAAAAAACAGAAGTGTTATATTGTTAGAATGATATACATTATGTTAACTTTCTACTTACCACTATCCAATGATGTCTTATTAATGGGCTTTTCATTATCCGGGAAAATTGAATCTTAACTCTTCTTGAAATATGAGTCTCTTTTAAAAGTAGTAAGCCAATAAATGTATAAGGGAAAAGAATATATTTTTATAGTTTTTTTATTTATCGGAATGTTGGAAATAAATTGATTATGCATCTGTGAGAATAATGATGACGGCCACTTACATTTTGCTCTATGTTCTGTTGACTGTTTAGGAGAAAAGTGATGTGGTTTAGTATTTGCCTTAGGTAACTCACATGGGTAAGACAGACGTGTTCTAGAGAATTTTTTAGTATTACTAAGCCTTTACTAAATTTATTTTATATAATTAAAATTTATGAGTATAGAACGTAAGTAGTATTTTTCTTTTCAGAGTTAACAAAGCATTTGTTACTTGGAAATGTAATGTTAGAAGAATTAAGACAGATAAGAGCAGGTAAGTCTTAATATGCGATCTATTTATAGAAGTTTCAGGAGGGAGCTTTATTTTAAACATGTAGTATGGAAGCAGATATCAATTTTCACTCAGAGATTAGAAGTCACAATCCGGAACCTTGATTATTAATTTTAATCCATCTAATTTTTAGAGACTATTAATATTTTTATATATTAAACGTGTGTGTATATAAATGTGTATATAGGGTCCGGCACAAATAACGCCCCTTTTTATTATAAAATCTGTTGTTGCAAAATCATAAGCGTGTAATTCTGTAACATGCCAATACCACACTCAAGCACACCGTTATGACGTTTTAGATGAAATGTTCAAACTAAAACTATGAATTATCACGCCCGTATTATTACCCCGCCAACCACGCTCCAGCAGGCCTTGCTTCTGCCGGTCCTGCCATGGGCTAGATGCTCCCTGTCCTTCCCGGCGGACCGCTCTGGGCTACGAGGAAGTCGGGGTGCTGTGAAGAGCTCAGGCCCGAGTCCCTTGGTCACGTGATCACACTTCTTGCTTTCAGACAGGGGAATGATAAGCAATCCAAGATAGATGACAGCTCTATTCGGTGGGCTCTGCGGCAGCCAAGCTTTGTTGCGCTGCTGTGGCAACACTTTTCACTTTGAGATTATTGTGATTGAAATGCAGCTGTAGATGTAACAGATGCTACCGAGAGATCCTGTGTGTCCTTTAGCCAGGTTCCCCCCGGGGTCACATCCTGCAAACTGAGAGTAAAATATGATAGTTGGGACAGTGACACTGATGTAACCGAGGAACCCAGCACCACTGTCACCACAGGGCCCCTCACATTGCCCGTCCACACCCTACGCGCTTCCCCCCCTCCCACCTTCTCCTTAACCTCTGCCAGGAACTCACCTGTTCTCCACTTCTAGAATTTTGTCTTTTCAAGAGTGTTGTCTAAATGGAATCATGGAGTGCATAGCCTTTGGGCTTGGCTCTCTTGGCATAACTCTCTGGAGATTCAGCCAGGTTGTGAGTTGTTCTCCGTGTTGCTGAGTAGCAGTCCCTGACGTGGATGTACCCCTGCTTGTTCAACCACTTACCTGTCGAAATGCACCTGGGTGTTTTCTCGTGTCTGTTTCTTACAGATGAAGCTGCTCTAAACATTCATCTGCAGGTTTTGGAGCGAACACGTGTTTTTGTTTCTCTGGGGTGTAATGTCCAGGAGTGCAGGTGCTGGGTCACGTGGTGATTGCGTGTTTAGGTTTGAACACACTGCCGAAGAGGTGCAGAGTGGCTGCGCTCGCTTTCATTGCCAGCAGTTCCCGCACCGCGGAAGCGAGTCAGTTTCTCCACGTTTATGCTGCAGTTTGGGGTGGTTACTGTCTTATTACTTTATTTCACTCGTTCTGGGAGGTATGTAGTAATATCTCACTGTGGTTTTAATTTGCATTTGCATGACTAATGATGTTGAATATCTTTTCATGTGCCTATTGGCCTCCTGTACATTTTCTTTGGTGACACAACATGTCTTTGGTACATTTTCTATGTGGATTGTTTGTCTGTATACTGCTGAATTTTTAGAGTTCTTTTTCTACTCTAGATATGGTTAGATAAGTGGTTTATAAATATTTTCTCCCAGTCTTTGGCCTGTCATTCTTTGATATACAAGAATATTAATTTAGTATCTACTACATGCCAGTTGTTAGGGGCATAGTTAACTTGCTCCTTGACACCAGAAAGCCGCTCTGCGGCCTCAGTGGCTGGCTGGATCGGGTGGGCTTTAATGTGGAGGCCTGGCTTTCACTCAGCAACATCCCCTCAATTAAGCAATACCCTCACCACTTCCACTCTGCCTTTTTCTGCTCCGGCCTGCCCTTCTGCTCCTCCCGGTGTGGTCAGAAGCGATTTGGCTACTCTGGTGGCCATGATCGCACCAGTGGGAAGGGACAGAGCGAAGAAAAGGGCCTGTCGAGGGCCTCTCTCTCTATTTCAGGATGTAGGTGGCTAGAGAATTTGTTTAAATTTAATGGATATGGGTGACGTGATTCCTTGTGGAGATCCCCACCGACTGTTTCAAAACCGTTAGAACCAGGCGCATGACAGGATAGCATCACCACTTGTTCCCCCTCCTGCTCCGTTCTTACTTTGCACTCCTGGCACCAAAACCTGGCCTGCAACTTATCAGCCAGACTCAACCCGCAGTGCTTAGTAATCTTTATCAATGTCATTTAAAATGTGATAGAGGTGATACGTATTAACTGTAGGCGTATGAAACCAATTATACTAGTTGTCTCTAAATTAACTTCACTCACTTCGAAGGAGAGGTAAGTCTGTGGAAAATCCTTAACTTCCAGGTCATTTTTGTCCGACCACCTTTTGCGGGCTGATGAGCTATTTCAAGCCTGTTTGCTTTACATAAAGGGACTTTGTGAAGACGCAGTTACTCTCAAAAATGCTCATAACCATGAAGATAATCCATCTGCCATATGCCTTGTGAAGGTGAGTAGAAGGGTGCTAGGGTGCTACCATAAGCTAAGACAGGTGTATAGAAATGAGGAGGAACAATTGGGGTTTTGAACAAGAGGAATACGGAGAGCTGGATCCCTAAGTAAACCAGCCCTGTGGGTGCCCAACTCTCAGATACCTGCAGGGAACGCTATTTCCTTGGCTAGTCACTTTCAAGCTAGCATTTCTTATAAATAATGTCTTCTGTACACTTAAGCTAAGTCTAGTATGAGGCTTTTTCTTTATTTTCAAAACTCCAAATGTGATATTAAGATATTATAAATAATATCTTTAATACATAATTGATAGTGACAAACTAATTTTCCCTCAGTACGTAGCATGTCAAGAAAGTTGTATGAAATTGTAACTCGGAGGTTTAGGTTAAATTTATGAATTCTCCTGTTCTACAATTCTAAGAAAGGGTGACCTTCTTAAGGAGTGATTTCATTTATATGGAATAGTTCTTTCAATAAAGTTAAGTATATAGAGATACAAATTTTAAGTGTTTAATGTGCACTTCAGACAGCATCCAGCAGCTTAACTGACCCACTGTGTGAGGGAGTACTGAAAAGCAGAACTGGGAGTCATCTAGACCTAGAAAGAGAAATAATACTGGGGCTTGAACAAGTTCTAAATTTGACAATCAGCTCAAAATTAACTGTGTTGACTATGCACATGTAATAAATTAATACTGTAAATCAAAAGCTTGTTTTATTTTTTCCACATCAATTTAATTGTGTCTTTATCACCCATTGTCTTATACCCTTCATCTTTTTTTACCCTTGAAAACATTAAAATTCAGAATAATTTTTACCTTATTTGTGTTACTTAATTTTAACCTCTTTATCTTACATTTAGTGTTCAGATATTTAAGTTTGACAAATAATTGGGACTTCGAGGCAAAGCAATCCCTGGGATTGTTGAATCCCAGGAATTCCCTGTGAATCCCTGGGTTCACAAATATTTTAAAAAATACATTGGCTCTTCAACTTTTTTTTGCTTTGGCTTAATTTTCGTTACAATTAAAATGCTGTATTTTTCTGTCTTTTGTCAAGATTTAGTTATATTAACGAGGGGTGTTTGAAGATGAGGAGCACATAAGGCGTATAGTGTAATGTGAAGAATAACGTACAAACAAAAGTGTGAAATATGCTCCTCTTCCTGACATGAAAGATGGCCAACATGTTTTCTCTCTCTTTCTCTCTCGTAAATGAATTTTGATTTTGCCCCACCCAACATTCACTGTCACTTCATTAGCTGGATGGGTCTCGAACGTATTCTCTGGATGAGTTTTGTGAAGAGCAGGTACAGCAAGCTACCCACGCGCTGGCACAGCTTCAGGGTATCAGGGATAAAGCTATCTCAGAAATAAAAAGAACGATTTCAAAGGTAATTCTTTAATTGTATCTTCTCAATTTATAGTTTTTATGTAGTGATTGAAGCAATCGCTCTAAATTGCACCCCTGGAAAAAGTGTTGGAAATGGGCAGATGGGGGGACAAAGGTGGTTAATTAGCCAAGTAGCTAGCACTTTCTGCTTACGAGGTACAGTACAGGAAATTCTCCTAAATGCCGTACAGAATGCAAGTACATGTGCGTATAAGTATTTTTGTGTTTTGTATAGATCGTTATGAGTACATTTTTACGTATGTACTTCCCAGATGCTTCAAGTGTAACTTGAGCTGACATATAAAAGGAAATTGTTACAAAGCTCAGTGTCTCTAAGACAAAAACTTGTTGCTCAGGAGAAACATAACTGGATGAGATAAAACTTCCCTAAGGATGAAAAGGATTCAGTAATACAACGAACAGTGTCCTCAAAACATTCGTGCCTGATGTGCTGTGACTCACGTCACAGGATTATTCCGTGTAGCTTCCCCGTGTGGGGAACGACAGTGCACGGAACCGAATCCGCGAACGCACTCTGGTACGGGGCCACGCCGCGTGCCCCCGTGGCGGCCTCGCTGCCTCTCTCTGCTGGTGCAGCTGCATCCGGAGGGACGTGTGAGGCTCTCTGGAGGGGTAAATGGACTGGGTCTCCCTCAGCTGATTTTCACACGTTGTGTCTCTGAATTGGACTTTTGATGGATACTGGGCGGCAGTGTCTGCAAGGCTTGTTGACAGAGGACGAAGTGCAGCTGTTCTGTGCCCATGAACTAAAGCCGCCTCTTCCTTACCGCGTTCCTCATAGTCCTCCCTGCCTCCCTCGGCACGGTCATTGCAGACACGCGGGCAGCGTGGCCGTGGGCAGCGTGATGCGCAAGGCATTAGCAAGAGCTCAGGCCACTGAGATGCAGTGAAATATACTAGTCAGGGCGACCCTGCTTTCTCCTGTTCAGCATCACCAGGATCTCATCCTCAGTATTTGTTAAGGGGTTTCCATTTAAATCAACTTCTGATAAGAACTCATCGGTCCTACTGCCAATCCTGTTGTTGAAATCAGTAGGTTGACTTTTTTGGTTGTGGTTTCCTTAGCTATGCAAATGATTTTGGTTTGATATCATCCCATTTGTGTATTTTTTTTTTTTACTTTTGTTTCCTTTGCTTGGGGAGACATAGCCCCCCAAACAATGCTAAGAGCAATCACAGAGTTGACTGCCTATGCTTTCTTCTAAGATTTTATGGTTTCGGGTCTTACATTTACGTCGTTAATCCACTTTGTATTTATTCTTGTATGTGGTGTAAGAAAGTGATCTAGTTTAATTTTTTTTGCATGTATCTGACCAGTTTTTGCGACATCATTTATTGAAGAGACTCTTTCTCTGTTGTGTATTACAGTCTCCTTTGTCACAGGTGAATCGACCACATAGGCATCTGGGTTCCCTATTCTGTTCCATTGATTACGTGTCTGTTTTTACGCCAGCACCATGTTTTTGTTACTGTAGCCTCGTAGTGTGGTTTGATGTCAGGTAACCGCAGGATGCCTCCAACTTTGTTCTTTCTCTGGATTTCCTTGGCTATTTGGGGTCTTTCGTGGTTTGCAGCCCTGTTCTTTAGATGAGCTTCCCACCCCCTTCTCCCCCATTCTCCTTCTGGAAACCCAGTAATTCACCAATTGATACTTTTTTGGTTTCCCATTGATTACACAGGCATTTTTCACTCTTTTTCTTTTTCCTCTCTGATTGGATAATTTCTTTAATTTAAAATAACTTTTAATTACAGTTGACATTCAATGTTATATTAGTTTCAGGTGTACAGCACAGCGGTTAGACATTTATATAACTTACAAAGTGATCCCTGATAGGTCTCCTTTGCAGTTCTCTGAGCATCTTTAGTGCGATTACTTTGAATTCCTTGTTGGATAATTCCTGGATGTCTGCTTCTCTGGGGCTAGTAGCTGGAGGTTCACTATATTCCTTCAGCTGACTTAAGAATCCCTGATTTTCATGATCCCTGGAGCCTCACACAGCTGTATGTGCATTTAAGAAGCTGTCCTCTCTTTGTGGACTGGCTTCAATAAGGGAAGATTTGCACCTGTGGCTGGGACATGCTGGAGTGTTTCGTGCCCCTGGGTCTGGTGGTGCAGGGGGCCAAATGCAGGGCCCTGTGGAGGCAGCAGGTCCTGTGAGGGGTGCAGTGTCTCTTGGCTGAGGCTTCTGAGGACCAGAAGCTGTGTGTGGTCGACTGCAGTGGATTCCCAGGGGCTGCAAGGGCTCTTGGGATGCTCAGTGCTGTCCCCAGGTCCAGTGGTTAAGGACCAAGGCAGGTGGCGGGGGTGGCCGGCACTGGTGCTATGGCATGCACCTGGCTGTCGGGGCATCTGCGGGTGGCGTGCAGCGGCAGGGCCTCACACACACAGAATGATGAGGGCCTGGGCAGGAAGCAGGTGCCAGGCCTGCTGTGGGTGCGCTGGACGCTGACGGGACCCGGCATCGGTGTGCAGCGCTGTGGCTGCTACAGGCTCGTGGTGTGGAGGCTGGAGTCGCCTCCAGTGCCATCTTGGATGAAGTTTTCAAACTGAAATGTCTAGCTACTCGGTGGCCAAACTCGAGGCTAGTGGTTCTCCAACAGGCTGCCTGCTAGAAGCACCTGGGAGGCTTTTCATGAATAAAGGGTGTCTGGGACCCCCTAGACCCATGGAATGAGAATGTCTGCCGTCAGGGCCCGGCAGCGCTATAAATGCTCAGAAGTCCAGCTGGGTTGGAAAGTGTTCCTCCGGGAGACATTTGGGACGGCCTGGCTCCGGAAGAACGCAGCGCAGGTGCGGGTGGGACGGAAACGGAGAGCCGAAATCAGTGATGTGAACCTGGAAAACCGCCTCCTGTGGTGGCAGAGGGTGGGTGAGCCTGCCCGGGGGCAGAATTCCCATCAGCCTCACTAGCGCTTAATAAAAAGACCAGGCCTATCACTGTATAATTTTTGTACTGAAACAGGTACATATTAAGCTCCTTAAAACTGTTTTAGTACTAGGGCTGAAAATCTTTATTTTGAATAATTAATAGGCTCTGCCCATTTTACCAATTAAAAATCCATGCATTATGCACATAAAGTCTTCACATAACTCCTGGGAAAATAGAACCTTTTCAGTGAAAACGTAATCCATTAAGAAGTCGTATTCCCTTTGTCAGGCCCAGGGCAGCTGTGCCCACGACCAGTATAGAAGTGAGGTGCCCTGTCTTCCTTCAGCCCAGCCTCTTCACGCAGCCGTGGGTTCCGTGAAGAGCTTCCTCACCTCGATAAGCCATTCCTCCAGTCAGCCGCCAGTACTGGAAAAAATTGCCAAGTTGTAAGCAACTGACCTAATTAATTTAAAAAAGAAAATACAAATGAATAAAATGAAATATGCAGAGAGGTGACATAAAAAACTAGTGTAATCATGTTTTTAAAAATTAGACCACAAGCTGAAAAGGATGACGACTTACAAGTGTTTAGGTACAAGTCGGGGCAGAAATGAAGAAGCATGACTAACTGGTAAGAGTACAAAAACTGGAAATATTTTTAGAGTTTTGAAGGTCCATCAGGAATTAAATGGTTGTGTATCTAAAAGGAATCCTTTTGAGTAGCTTCCAGATTCTTTTTAGGATCACAATTTAGAAGTGCTTGGTGGTCCTGATACTGATGTCACCCAGTATTTTTGATCAAAATATGCCATTCACTTCTGACTGGCTAAGTCGGTTGTCTCAAGAGATAATTTATACTTACATATAAAAATCTAACATCAAATTTGATGAACTTAAATTTTTTCTTAATTCTGTATTATGTAGGATATATGTGTTAAAATAAAGTCTAGCCCTGGCTAATGTGGCTCAGCTGGTTGGAGCATTGTCCTATAAACAGGAACGTTGCGGGTTCGATTCCTGGTCGGGGCACATGCCTAGGTTGTGCTCGGTCAAAGTGCGTGCAGGAGACAGCCAGTCGACATTTCTCTCTCACATCAATGTTTCCCTCCCTCCCTCTCACTCCTCCCCCCCCCCCAAGATCAATAAGCATGCCCTCAGGTGAGGATAAAAAAGTAAAATAAAGTCTAATTGCTGTAGCCTAGCACAAAGGAGGCAGCATTGGACTGAGTGTTAGGAACCCTTATATTAAGACCTTACGCTCCCCCCTTGGTAGCTCTTGGTGCGTTTGAGGAGGTTCCTCTGTGTAGGAACACACAGATATTTATAAGCATGTACTTCCCGTTTCAGTTTCCCAAAATAACCTGCTTTTACAAGTGAGACACCAAACTGCATAGGCTTCAGAACATAAGTTGTTTTCTTTTTGTCTCATGTTTAAGCATGAGGTGAGCATGCAGTGTAAGCATAAGGTAAGGTTCTAGTGGAAATTGTTATCTTTGGTTCCAGTGTGTTATTCAGACTAATAAAAACACTGTAGATTAGAATCCATGCTGTGTTAACATAGGAAATCATCACTTGTCTCTCGATTGTTGATCTGAATTGTAGGTATCAGAAAAGGAAGAAATTAGAGAATGTTTTCAGCTGGAGTTCTCTGAGGATAACACGACGTATTTCAAACTGCCTAAATGCCGACGCTTTTTCCAAACCATCTTGCGGTTTCTGATGCTGGTGGACTACCTGTTCCAGGAGCTCATCCGCCAGCTGATGAACACGGCAGTGACGCTGCTCTTGGAGTTCTTCAGTAACTCCGCCAGGGTGCTGTTTTCCACGGAAAAAAGGAATGAAAACCTCATCACGTAAATCACACTTCTTGTTTATAGAGGGGATTTGTAATCATGGGGTTGTGAGTATCGATGGCCATTTACAGAGGAGATACCCAATTGTCGAAACTAAGATTTGAAAGTTCTCCTTGTAGCAAATTGTATGTACTTAACTTTTACAATGATCTGAACTTAGTGTCTAGTAATAGTTTACTTCATACTGTCCATAAAACTTAAGAAACTTTCCCAAAATTTTTTTCAAATTCTGCATATGTCAGATTGCCATGTAAAATATGGGATGTCCGGTACAATGTGAAATTCAGATAAACAATGAATAATTTTTCAGTATACGTATGTCCCAAATATTACCTATACCAAAAATCATTGTTTGTCTGAAATTCCAGTTTAACCGGGTGTTCTGTACTTTTCTAAATATGGTAATTCTATATATAGATATACCATGTCTTTAAAGTTCAGAGCTAGTTCTTAAAGATACAAGAGTGATTCTTAGAAGGAGCCATAAAGTTCAATTGAATTTGAGTCAATTCCATTGTATAAGATCCATTGAATACAAAATATTTTCACCTTCTATTTAAACACTTTTTTTTTTAGAAAAGAGCATTTTACTTCTTTTCCACAACTGTATCTGTCTACTATAATTTGCAGAACATGGACTATGAATCAACATTGTGGAATACTTATAATTATGCCCAAACTGTCAAAATTAACAACATCATTTAGACCAAATCAAAGTTTTAGTATCATAACTGAAGAGTAGTTAAAACATATCAATTCATAAAATTCTGAAGAATCTTAAAGTGACTATATGGTTCTCTAACTTGTTACTGAATCCACAGAGCTTAAGTCACTACCCAAGGCCTCGTCGCTGACTCGCGTCAGTGCTGGGACTTGGACCTCCGTTAAAACAGAACTGTCTGCTGACAACACACCATAATTTTAGTTCTTCTAACCCTGGGGGGTGTGTGTGTGTGTGTGTGTGTAGGAAAAGTTTTCATTCTGAACATAATTATTTTAAAAACTATTCTAATTCAGTCAGTATATTACAGAAAATTTGTAAAACAAAAATTCTGTCACTTAAATACAATGTCTTACTATTTTGGTGTATTTCTTCTGGACTTCTCCTATATATTCTCCCGTTGTTATAATCCTCATGTAGCCCGTTTGAAAATCTACCACGCCCTGCCTGCATTTGTTATTGTGACAGGAGGAATACGCGGGTGCTGGTTCAAGTGCGTCTCTTCGTGGCGTCAGACCACCTAGGTTGTGTGTCCTATCTTTATCTCTGATGAGTTCTGTGACTTAAGTTACTATTAATCTATCAGAGTTTACATAAGCCCTTTAATCCCCGTCTCCTCATCTATAACCTGGAGGTGACGACAGTACATGTCATGACGTTGTTGGAGAACGAACATGGAGCAAATGTCTGGTACGCAGCAGCCGGGGTTGTTGAATCCACCTCCCCGACCTGCCACCGACGCCGACTTGGGTTTCCTTCCTGACCGGTGATGTGGAGTGTGCTGCCGTGTGCCCACTGGCTGGCTGCGTGTCTTCTCGGGGGGAATGTCCGTTCAAATCCTGTGTCTGTTTTTAAATTATGTTACTTGTCTTTTTATTGTTGAGTTGTACGAATTTTTTTAAAAAAACATTTTGGATACTAGACACTTTTATTACTAAATAATGGATTATTTTCAAAAATATTCTCCCATTCTACAGGTCTTTCCTTGATAGTATTTTTTAAGGCATAAAAGTGATTTTGAAGGGTCCGCTTTATTTATTTATTTATTTATTTATTTATTTATTTATTTATTTATATTGAGAGTGTTTAGATGTCAATTCTAAGACATCATCGCCTAATCCACAGTCATGAAGATTTATACCCGTGTTATCTTTTAATATTTTACAGTTTTAGCCCTTGCATTTAGGCCTTGATAAGTTTTATGTTAACTTTAGTATATAGTGTCAGACAGGATTCTAAATTCATTCTTGTGCATATCGGTATTTGGTTCTCCCATCGCTGTTTGTTGGAAGAAAACACAGGCGGTGAGCTCCTTGCTGCAGGACGCGGTGATGAGTTTTTGGATTGGACTCCAAAGGCAAAGGCCACAAAAGCGAAAACAAGGTCTATGTCAAACTAGAACATTCCGCACAACAAAGGAAGCCATCAACCAAATGAACAGGCAACCTGCTCATGGGGAAAAATATTTGCACATCATAGATTCAATAAGGAGTTAATATCCAAAATATGTAAAGAACTCATACAACTCAGCAGCAACCAAAATACAATTAAAAAATGGGCAGAGGATCTGACTGGACATTTAAGTTAATGCAAAGGGCTGACAGGTACATGAAAAGCTGCTCCGTGTCACTAATCACCAGGGAAATGCAAATCAAACCAAAACGAGATGTCACCTCTCACCTGTTAGAATGGCATTCATCAAAGCGACAAGAGGTGACATGTTGGCAAGGACACAGAGCAAAGGGAACCCTCGTGCACTGCTGGAGGGGATGGAAGTTGGTGCGGCCACTGTGGGATGCAGTGCGGCGGTTCCTCGAAAAGTTAAAAATGGAGCTACCATGTGACCCAGCAATTCCTCTTCTGAGTGCTTATCTGAAGAAAATGAACACACTGATTGGAAAAGATAATGTGCGCCTCTGCGTTCATTGCAGCAGCGTTTACAATAGCTAAGATTTGGAAACCACTTAAATGTCTCACTGAGGGATGACTGAATGAGGAGGTGTTTGCTATACATTTGTGTGCATGTGTACACACGTATGTGGAGTACTACTCACCTATGAAAAGAACGAAAGCTTGCCATTCGCAACAGTGTGGATAGACCTGTTAGAGGATGACGAAGAGCATTTCACTTACACGTGGAATCTGAAAAAGCAAAACAAATGAGTAAACGTAACAAGACCCATAGATAGAGAGCAAACTGGAGATTGCCTGAGGGGCAGTGGGTTGGGAGGTGGGCAAACTGGGTGAAGGGGGTTGAGAGGTCCTTCGAATGAATAAATGTCAAGATGTACAGCATGGTGACTCACGTTGTAGTGCGTGTTTGAAGGTTGTTACTGAGTCAGTCTTAGAAGTTCTCATCAAAGGAAAAAACGGTGTAATTTTGTAGGGTGCTACACGGTAACTAGATTTGTCGTGTTGACCATTTCACAGTGCTACAAATGTTGAATGCGGTCCACCTAAAACTAATGTGTCAGCTGCACCGCAGTTACAAGGAAACAGAAAAGGATCCCGTGCTGTTCTCTTGTTGCCAGAAACTCCTGATAGCCTTATTGTCAACCTTACTTTTTACTTTTTCACCTTGTATTCAGATATGTATCTTAATATGGTTTGATTTTTGCTTTTTACCCAACCTGATAGTTTTTGTCTTTTGCTAGGGAAATTGAGCCTATTCACATTTGGAAATGACTGGTATGGTTTAATCTTATTTCTTCCGTTTTTTTTTTTTTTAACGTCTTTTACTTATTTTACTTTGTTTTTGTTGATTCCTCTTCCCCTTTTCCAGTTTCCCTATTTTTGCAGTTATCAGTCAGATATCTCTTAATTCCCAATGCCATCCTCCACCGTATAATTTAGAGTTCTTTATACTTTTCAATGTATGTATGAATTCTTTTTTAATATATTTTATTGATTATGCTATTACAGTTGTCCCATTTTCCCCCCTTCATTCCCCTCCACCCTGCATACCCCCCCACATTCCCCCCTTTAGTTCATGCCCATGTGTCATAAGTTCTTTAGCTTCTACATTTCCCACACTATTCTTGCCCTCCCCCTGTCTATTTTCTACCCACCGTCTATGCTACTTGTTCTATGTACCTTTTCCCCCCCTCTCTCCTCCTCCCATTCCCCTGTTGCTAACCCTCCATGTGATCTCCAT